>CAUYSK010126676.1:0-23748 GCA_963575035.1 Avahi laniger | reverse complement strand
GGGTGGTGGGCCACCGACAGCCTCTAGGGGCCAGAGGAAGGACTTCCAAATGCTGCAGATGGAAAAGAACTAAATATTTGTGGGGGGCGAATAGCCATCAGGAGGGTGGGTGTGGGCCACAATGCTATGGCAGGTGCCCTACCGCAGCACCAAGAACCTGGGAGAGTCTCGGTGCGTCTATGAGATGGCTTTGCATACAGATGCATCGGTGCCTTTATAAAGTGCTTGGAGGATCTGTGATTCCAGTTGTGTTTCTTTTGCTTATGAAGCCACATCTGCTCCTCGGCTGAAACAGACTCTGTTTCTCGCAGTCCTGCCATGAAGTCTGGGTTCACAGGCTCCACGGCAAGGTAACAAGAAGCACACCATGCTACCTTGTTCATTTTCAAAATTTATTTTTCTTTTTCGAACACCAATTTATTTAAATTTCTTTTGTATTTTTAATAGGGAATAGGCCCAGGAAAAATTCACACAATCTAAAAGGGGATGTGGTAAAAAAAAAAAAAAAAAAAAAAAAAGCCAGTCTTCCTTCCACTCCGGCTATACCCCAGTTCTCTTCCTCACAGATGTGCATAGTGATCAGTTTCTCGTATATCCTTCCAGAGATATTCAACACCTACTTTCTCAGCATTGTTTTTGTTGTTGTTTTCACTACAAATTGCAACATATGCTATTCTGAACCTTACTTTTTTCACTTAACATATTTTGAAGATAGTGCCATATTATTACATGCAACTCCATCTCCTTTTTCAACATAAAATATGCTGTTATTCCATTGTATGCATAAGAGTAATTTATATGAACAGCCCCATATTGGTAGACAATTAATCTGTTTCTAATCTTTTATAATTTTGATAATGTAATTTTATATGCACAGGTATAGTATATCTATTGATTAGTTTTTAAAAGCAGAATTGTTAGATCAAAGGGTTTGAGTATTTTTAATTTTGAAAAATACTGTCAAAATGCTCTCTAATGAGATTACACCAATTTATACTCCCGTCAACTCTGCTCATTACTCCCCAATTTTGCCAACACCAAACACTTTCAAAATCTTTGATCTTTGATAATCTGATAGGTGAAGACTGATACTTACAGTTTTAACTTGCTTTTCACTTACAATGAATGAAATTGAGTTTCATATGTTTAAAAGTCAGTTATATTTCCTTTCATGTGAATTGTCTGCTTATATTTTTTGTCCATCTTTCTATCAAGGTTTGTAGAAATATTTTACATATTCTATGTCAAGCATTTGACAATTTTTTTTTTTGACATTCAATTTGCTTGGGCTGGAAAGAACAAACAGGAGGACCAATCTTACCTTTAGAAACAAAGGCATACAGTGGACTGTGTCTCTCTCTGCAAGGTCTCACTGGTTTCCTGTCAGAAGACGTAAGGAAAGGGTCAGTGAAAAGTTAACTTCATGATAGCCATTTGGGAGTTCCCAGATTCAGAAAGAAGAGGTGATAAATTATTATTTTAATGCAACTCAAAGTCTATAAGCAGCTTTCTGCATTGATGACCTTAAAGGTTATGATACCACCTGTTAAGGTTCACATCACAAGTGGCCACCTTTATCTATGGAGGAAACAAGCAAATAAGGCATTAAGGCAATTAGAAGACGCTTGTGATTGATTCCCAAGGAACTGAGGCACACTGACGAGGAGGCCAGCTCAAGCAATGACGGCAGCTATAGCAGCAAATGCTTTGGAGAAGCCTACTGTTGGTATTTTTGTTTATGGCATCATTGCCATGCAAAAAATTTTTTTTAAATATATAACATGTTATTACTTCTCCTGTAGCATTTTTAATTGTGATGTTAATGGACATTCTTGTAGTTTAAGATGGCACTTTAAAATATTTTTTAATTTTTTTTAAAGGAAGGTGAGTGAGGAGGGAGATTGAGTTTCCACTTTTTTTTTTTTTTTTTTTGAGACAGAGTCTACGCTGGGTAGAGTGCAGTGGTGTCATCGTAACTCACTGCAGCCTCAAATTCCTGGGCTCAAGCGATCCTCCTGCCTCAGCCTCCCAAGTAGCTGGGACTACAAGTGTGTGCCTCCACACCCTTATTTTTCTATTTTTAGTAGAGATGGGATCTTACTCTTGCTCAGGCTGGTCTCAAACTCCTGAGCTCAAGCAATCCTCCCATTTTGGCTTCCCAAAGTGCTAAGATTACAGGCGTGAGCCACTGCACCGGGCCAAGGTAACACTTTTAAAATAAATTCTCTCCTAATGATGACTTGAGTCCTGTCCCTTGATGGGAGAATCAGTGGAACCTGTATGGTCTTATTTGGAATTGACATTCTCTATTGTAATTTTGTTACTGTTCATTTTTAATTTTTTTTTGTTTCACTGGAAAGGAAAGATACTGCTCAGCTTTAAACACTAAAAGTCTACAAGTTGCTTTGTTACAATAAAACTAAATATGTGCACAAAGGATTTGATGCTTTTTTCTCAGAATAAATAGACTTTCTATGACCTTCCAAGTTTGACTTCTACAACATCATCATCAAACTTTGTCACCCTAATTTTGTATTTTTTGATACACACTTTGCAGGATGACCTCAGGGCTATGTGGATTGAGTAAAGTGATTTGAACCAATGTATTAAATGTCTCCATGGTTAGGAAACAAGGGTACAATTTGTGATCAGTTTCTGAAAATATTCACATCGTTTGGGATTCCAGAGTGCTCAAAATTCAGTTCTGAATATGTCGTACCCTTGATTTTTATCTCCAATTGGCAGTTTTTAAAATGGGCCTTTTAGCCAGATATAAAATAGTAGTATCTGCCACCACCATCAAACAGCCTCGTGCTCTAACGTCACGTTATGCATGGGGCGGTTGCTGGCATGTCTTCATTGGCACTATAACATGTAGCCAAGAAGAAAGGCTCTCAGAGGAAGAAGTCTGTGTTGGTGGTTAGGAGTCACTTTGTCTCAGTCCCAGCTCTTTGGCATGAAGTTCTCAAAGCTGACTGTGACTCTTGGCGGGATGATGGACTCTGCTCTGTCTGCTCAATGCCATTGTGCAGAGACGCTCCCTAATGCATAGGCTTTTTAAGGCTGTAAAATGTAGTATCTGAAATTAGATGCCACTTTTTCAAAGGTGAGTTAAAGGACGGCCTGGTCAAATTCAAAGCTTTTTGATGTATAAAACTTTATAAATGGAACTATTCCATCGATAAAGTGTGACAAAAACCTGCCTAGATGGATAGTATGTAATTTCTGCACAGATCTCTGTTTAGGAAACACATCACTGTATACCAGGCAGGAATTTTGCTCCAATAAAGGAACATAAAGATTAATATATAGAGATACACATATTAAATATGTTAATATTAGGGGGCTCTTTTAGGTTTTTGCTTTCACAGCCAAGCTTAGGATCCTTTTCTTTATAATAAAATTATGAAGGTACTTCTTTCATCTTTCCTCCCACTACATTTATAGTTTTATTTTTTTATAGTCACATTTTTTGACCATCTGGAATTTATTCTTGTGTAAGGAAAGAGATAGGGATCCCAAGAAGATTTTTTTGTAGTTGGCTTACCAATTGTCCCAACATTTTCCCCGCTTCTTTAAATTGTCTCCTTTCTCGTATGCTAAATTTCCATATTCATCTGACATTTTTCTGGCTTTATTTTTAGATTCTTTATTCTGTTCTACTGCTCTGTTTATTCATGTTCAATAACAAACTATTTTAATTTTTGAATTTATATAGTATTTAGAATTTCTGGTAAGAGGGATTTCCCTCTTTGTTTTCAAAATTTTCCTAGCCATTTCTGAATATTTTTTTCATATGAACTTAAGAATCAGCTTGTTTAGGACTTCTTACTAGTCCTCTTCTCTTTCCCAACACAAAATGAAAATCATGGTGTCAGTTTTATTGGGATAAAATTAAACTTATGGCTTTATTTAGGAAATTTAATCTTTATAAAATTGAGGCTTAAGACACAATATTTCTGTTCATTTGATTAAGTCTCTTTATGTCCATTGGAATTTTGCTTTTTCATGTAGATCCTATACACTCCTTGTTAGAATCTTTCCTGAGTAGTTTATTGTTATTATAAATGGGATTTTTTAAATTATAATTGTAACTGGTAGCTGTTTGTATATAGAAAGCTATTATATTAATTTTCTCATTATATTCATAATACCACTTTACTGAATTTTATTTTTCTCTAATAACATATCAATTCATTGTCATGGAATTTCTAAATATAGAATCAATTTTTCTACAACTAATTGTTATTTTACTCCTTTATTTCTTTTTCTTATCTTTGCATTAATCAATACGTTTATAGGAGAGTGTTAAATAAGAGTAGTTAGCATTCTTGTCTTATTTCCAATTTTTTTAATAGCAGGTGAGTTGTTACATTATTCTCAAATGTAATAGGTTTTCTTCTTGAATCTCACCATTACGTATGATACTAGCTTTTTATATATTATATATTCAAACATATTAAGAAATTATCTGTGCCCAGTTTATTAAGAAGAACTTTTAAAATAATGAATGTAGTCCAGACATGGTGGCTCACACCCATAATCCCAGCACTTTGAGAGGCCCAGGTGGGAGAATAGCTTGAAGCCAGGAGTTTGAAACCAGCCTGGGCAACACTCAGAACCAGTCTGTACAAAAAATAAAAATAAAAAAATTAGCTGGGCATGGTGGCTCAAACCTGTAGTCCTAGCTACTTGGGAGGCTGAAGCAGGAGGATGGCTTGAGCCCAGGAGTTCAAGGTTACAGTAAGCTATGATCACACTACTGTACTCCAGCCTAGATGACAGATGCCCAGTCTCTAAAAAAATAAAATTAAAATTAAAATAATGAGTATCTGTGAAATTTATATAGAATATGTCATTATATATAAAAAGAATCTATAAAATTCTTTTCAGCCCCAACAGAAATTTTTAAATGGTTTTACTTCTTTGAGAAATATGCGTAATTATATTACTAGATTTCCTTTGTCTTCTTGGAATAAAGTCTTTTCTTTTAAAGCTCTAAAGGATGCTGTTTACAAACATTTCATCTAGGAAGCTTGTATTGATATATCCTCCGTAGTTGTCTTTTGTGATATCTTTGATGGGTTTTGTCATCAATGCTATCCTATATTTACAAAATAACCTGGAGGCTTGGCTTCTTCCCTCTACAGTCTTGAACAGTTTAAACAGCATGCAGTTAACTGGTCTTTGAAGATTTGATTGACTTAAACTATTACAATTTCTGGACCTGGTAGTTTTTTGAGAACTAAACATTTATCAACTTTATCAATTCATATTAATAATTGATCTGTTGAAATTTCTCTATCTCTTCTGAGATCCTTTTTGGTCATTTATATTTGCCCAGAAGTCATCCGTTTCATACAGGGTTTCAATTTCTTTTTCATAGAGAGAATAATGAACTATTTAATTTCCCCTGGATATTTGGCTATTTCCTCCACACTATTTCTGATTTTGCATTTGTGTTTTCTTCTCTTTATAGTGATTTGAATAGCTAGTGGTTTACCTTTTTTTAAAAATGAGAATGAGCTCAAAAATTTTGTCAGTTTCAAAAAATCCTCAATATTTAAAATTTCTTTCCACAGCATCAAACATTTGTGAAATGCTTTAGCTATAAAAGGATTTATTAATAAAGTCGCTCTTAATTGATATCAATAGAAGGGGAGTTGTATACCTTTTAGACACAAAAAACAAAAAGGAAATCTATGCCTTGAGCAACATGGTAAACACTTGGTGCACTGATTATTTCACTTAATCAAACAGTCATTCAACATTACTGAGTATCTACTGTTTACTAGGCACTTTGGCGGTCGCTGGAGAATCCAAGAAGGAAGACACAGTCCTTCTCTCAGGACGTTCACCAGCCTCCTGTGGGAAACAGAAACACCAACTCCAACTGCTCTGAGTCCCCTCCCACTTCCTGTCCTAACTTTCTCCAGAGGGCTCTGCACTCCTGACCTGCCCCCTGGGTTTAGCTGATTCCAAAGGAAGATCAAGACTGGCCCAGGCAAGGAGCAATCTCTGGTCAGGTGGGAGGAATTCTTTAAAGGTGGGTCCTAGGAGGCCAGTTCTTGTCCAGCCTGGGTCCGTCTGCCTTCAGTCAGGTGAGGAATTTATTCTTAGAGCAGCAAATCCACAGGGGAGAAGCAGACAACAAAAACCTGCCCTGACAGTCTTTTTGCTCTCTGATTTCATAGGAAAAAAAAAAAAGAAGAAAAGAGCTGTCGGTTAAAAACAACTCCAAAGAACAAAAGCAAGCAGAGCTTGGAGTACCTCACAGTGATTTGAATGTGCAAAGGTTCTCATGGAATCTCACATTTCTTGGAGGGTTTTTTTCCTCTTCACACTTTGGAAAGAAGTTTTTTATTCAAAAACAGTCAGGTGATTTTTGTTCAACGTTTTTTCAAGTATGATAAAGGGATTTTAAAAAGTCATGTTCAATAGATTTTTCTGGTCAATAAAGTATATTACTTGGACCACTATTTTCTGTTTATTTAAGTGATTCCGATATTTCATGTTAAACAACAAATGTTCTGAGTCTTGAGACATGGGAGAGAAATATAACACAGACTCCACGGCCAGCGTGAAATGGTTATTTCTGCATTTCATACCATCAAATTACCAATAGAAATTGTAAAATATCTCTACAGATAAAAATCTCTTCCTATGTTTTTTATATTAGTCTATTAATTAACAATATTTATTGAGACTTCAAAGTGAGCTGAGCCCTGGATTGGGTCCTAAGAGTGATGCCAGGTCTAGTTCATGATTTTTCCCCTCTGCCCTGGCACCATGATCTAAACAGAGTAGGTGTAAAATAAATGCCTGTTAAATAAAATGGAGACAGCTTCTGCATACCGCCCCTTGCTGTCACTGAGACAGCACAAAAGAGAAAAACTAAGGATATTTACCTAGGAGCTGGAGGGACAGACTGCAGGTACATGGCAGGGGTGTGTGATGGCCTTGTGGAATCAGGTGGCTTGTCCTGTAGCCCCGACCTGTGCTTGAGAGAGCCAAGAGCACAGTAGGAGGGACTTTCACAAGGGAAGTGTCTGAAAGCAGAACATGCCCTGGGTAAGCTGGTCTTTAAGCGTGGATGTGCTTGTGTTGTATTGTTTCCTCTCACGCACCTTAGTGATACGGTTTCATTTCTAAAGCAAACTTCTCTCTTGTGTTCTTTATCCTGAAATATGTGTACATGGCTGATGTCAACTTCCAAGGTTCAAACGAGAATCAAATTTTAGGCAAAAGAAATAAAACTGTAACTGGCGGAATTTTAAGACGTGGGCTCTAATATCGTTGCCTAGAGGGGAGTTTTTGACTTTGGGGTAGCGTTGGGAAGGCATTCTCCTCCAGGGGACAGTATGTTTGAGGCATGGAAACAGAAACAAGCAACAAAGCGTAAGTTTCCTACTGTGGGATGGAAACTGCTTCTTGGGGAAAACAAAAGATCAGGATTAGATTCAGGATGATAGGAGAGGACACTGAAGTTAAACCACAGAGTTTTGATATGAGAGGGGAGGAGAACTGCTACAGGGACGCTGCTCTTCAGTGTCCGTATAGAACATTCGAGTTCTTTCAGGCCGGGCTCCTATACAGCCATGAACTTAGCAATGCGTAAGGAAAAGATACTACTATTCTCCCCTACAGCAGGTTAACTGAGCACCTGGTGCATAGCAAACTCTCTGTCACTGTGGGCTGCTGTTATTACCATGAATTAGGCTTTAAAGACTTCAGTGGGATGTGACCAGGAGCATCAATAAAGAGGGCTAAGACTGGTGGAGAATGTGACCTAAAAAGGGAGGCGGTCTAGAGCAGTGTTTCTCAGACTGTTGGTGGCAACCAGTTAGCGGTCGGTGAATCAATGTGTGTCCAGATTATTATTGCTGTTTTTTACTGAAACGAAATAGAATAGAATACGAATGTACTAGGTCACATAAAAATATATTTTTACTTGGATCTTTGGCAAAAAAGTACGAGATATCTGGGTTGGGGGTGGGGTGTGTAGCACAGCAGGTGGGAGCTGAGGGGGGCAGAGCCAGCCTGGGTGTACCTACCAACAACAAAGCGGATTAAAGTAATTATGCTCACCCTTGGCTGAACACTGAAATCACCTGGGGAGCTATAAAACTATTCTGGTGCCTGGGTCCCACCACCAGAGATTCTGATTAATTGAACCGTGGTATGGCCTCGGTATCAGGTTTTTCTAACTTCGCCAGGTGATTCTTACGTGTAGCCAAGGTTGAGAGCACAGGATCAAAGCAAGGGGGGCCTTTACTCTAAAATCCCCCCTGTGGCAACGCTCCAAAGTCTCCTAACAACCTCCTGACTGGCTCAGTGTAGTAGTACAAACATCGTCCTGAACCTCCAGGTCTCACAGGCTTCTTACAGGCAAATATGAGCACATCTTTCTCTGAGTCCATTTAATTCCCTGGCTAGATGGGTTGATCTTAACCCTCAAATGTTTTCAGGAGCCATATTTTTGCTAAAATACTCTTTACTCTCCTAAAGCACAGTTTCAGGCCATAGCATGTAAAAGGGGAGATTTTTTTTTTTAATGGAACTTTTAAATCATTTTTTTGCAGATGGTGGCTAATTCATACTAATGAAACAAGGCTCTGAACTAGATTGGGCCATGCAGATAAAATAGAATGCAAAAGTCACTGCAGAGAAGGAATTTGCAAATTTGGTGGAGACTTGCTTTTGTCATTCCTAATCCAATATTAACAAGGAAAATTTACTTTAAAAATAGAGTGAAATGAATATTTTGGAAAAAAAAAGGTGGTAGAGAAATAATAAAATTTTTGAGCTCATTCTTGTTTTTTAAAAAAGATAAACCACTAGCTATCAAATCACTATAAAGAGAACAAAACAAAAATGCAAAATCAGAAATAGTATGGAGGAAATAACCAAATATCCAGAGGAAATGAAATATTTCACTCTTCTCTGTGAAAAATAAATTGAAACCCTGTATGAAAGGGATGACTTCTGGGAAAATATAAATGACCAAAAATGATCTCAAAAGAGATAGAGAAATTTCAACAGATCAATTATTAATATGAATTGATAAAGTTGATAAATACTTAGTTCTCCAAAAACTACCAGGCCCAGAAATGTTAATGGTTTAAGTCAATCAAATTTAATTTTTATTTATTTTTTTAGAGACTGGGCCTCACTCTGTCACCCATCCCGGGGCCTAAGAGAACAAGGAGAAAGAGTGGTCACAGGCACCAAGAGAGGGTAAGTGTACAGCATGAGCCGCATGCCCAGAGCTGTGGTCTTGGACAGGTGGACATAGCCAATCCCAAATGCCCCAGCAGGAAAGAAGCTGGGGTTTGGGGAGTAAATTCTCTTATCTTACTTTTCTTCCAGGCCCCTCATTGCACATTTCACTGGTCAAATCCAACTAGAAGCCAGGCAGCAAGGGAGCTCATTGACAGTCCATATAGGTTAGACTCCTAGGTTTAGGGAAGGTAGAGAAGGGACACAGGTGAGTCTATGGGGCAAATAGAAGACACCCAGCATCAGGCTCTGAAGGGAAACAGAGGGGCTTAAATAAATGAATGGGGATTCACAGGCATTACAAAAACCAGACATTCACTGCAATAACATTTTTGCCTTTTCAACACAAAGCTAAAGGCCTAAGAGATTAAGAGAAATATTGCATCTAGAGCTCAATGCCCCAGAGATCCTTCCTCCTAAACTAGCCCTTGACTTGCCAACACCCCATTCTCTCTCTTACGGCTTGATTCAGCCTTATCCACCCTCGCAGTTGCAGTTTCTCCAGCGTACAGTGTCTACACCTCACTTGACGCTCCCAATTCTTTTTCCAATTTTCAAATTGCCCCCTTTTTCCAGTGTTCAGTTCGAGCTAAACTGAACAAATCTCCTCCCCTTGGTCTAGGAATTTCAGCCCATTTTTCGGATCCTATCCCAACAGCAGCCCTGTCAGGTATGGCCTAGGCTTCCACTCTGGAAGGCTGAGTCCCAAGTCACTGGTCTTTGTGATTTCTATTGTTTGGTCCACAAAATGCATCCTTACTCTGGGTTCCCTATATTACTGCATCCCCTGTATTACTCACCAGCCTTTGGGTGAGCCCACCCTCAGGCTGATTATAAGCAGAGAGAGAGCAGTCAACAGGCAGTCTGGTTTGCTCCAGTTGCACGTTAACTGACACAGGACACCTGCAGAGGGAGCTTCATCCATTTCTTGGCCCGAGCTTCCCCTCAGGCAGCAACGCTGAGGAGTAGGCAAGGAGGGACAAAGCATGCAGCTGTGGCATTTGTTTCTTACTGAATTGAGCCAAGTCAGTGGGAGATACCAGCTTCTCACCAGGAGCTCTTTCTATGAGGTCTTGGTGATCTACGTTAGCTCTTATTTTGCTAACTTCATTTATTTTTTCTATTTGTTTTTTTTTTCTACTAACTAGCTTCGATGATTTTTCTTCCTCGTGTAGAACCTATATTTGCCTCTGATCAAGAATGAACTTTCAACATTTGCTCTTTCAGGTTGAAAGTTTATTTATAAAGGAGCTTATATAAATCCATGGCCCTGACCAAGTCCAGTTCCAATGACCAATTTTCTCTCCCAAACAAGGGTCTCCATCTCCTGTCCTCCATCCAGAGTGTGCTCTTTGCCTTCTTCTCCAGGAACAGTTTTTATCTACCCTCCTCTAATCCAGTTTCTTAATCCTCATTGCTGAAAACCCCATGTTCCTGAGTGTCTCCTACTGAGTGTACCCTAGTAGTCTTCAGAGGAACTATAGCCCTTCTGTGATAGCTCAGGGCGGCTGAGGTGTAAGTGTAGATTAGATTCACTTAGCCTACCTCTTTCTTTCTGCAAGAAAGGTTCTTGTTGCATTTAATCACTGTTATTCAGCATTTGTTAGAGCCCTTTGTGTTAACTGAGACACTGGAGGTGTCTCTTCTTCTTTTACTTTGACCAATCTTTATCCTCTTCATTTTTTCTTCCCTCCTCCTCTCTCTTTTCTTGTCCTTTCCTCCTGCTAAACACAATGGCAGAGGAGTGCATACATTAGATTGCAATAGCAAGAGACATTCTGGTGTGTTTTTATTTAGCTCATATCCTGGATTCTAGCTTTACATTATTTTTATTATAATAAAACCGAAACCATTCCATGGTGTCTGCTAGTCACCCCAAATGAATCATATTGGCAAAGAAACCTAAATAAATTTTTTTAACTGTCCTTCACATACATGAAACCTTTATTGGAATTGATTACCACTGGGTTCAGATATTCTGCTCCAAATATTCCCTGTTTCCTCATCAGAATGCTCTGTTTTTTGTTTGTTTTTTGAGACAGGGTCTCCATCTGTTGCCCAGGCTGGCGTGCAGTGGCATCATCATAGCTCACTGCAATCTCAAACTCCTTGGCTCAAGCAATCCTCCTGCCTCAGCCTCCCAAGTAGCTGGGACTACAGGCATGTGCCACAACGTCTGGCTAATTTTTCTATTTTTTGTAGAGATAGGGTCTCACTGTTGCTCAGGCTGATCTTGAACTCCTGACTTCAAGCAATTCTCCTGCCTCGGCCTCCCAAAGTGCTAGGATTACAGGCATGAGCCACCATGCTCAGCCCAGAATGCTCTATAACTTTTGCAAGCCCAAGAGTTTTGTTCATTCAATGGACATTAGTGATGATTTGGTCCAAGAAAGAAAGTTCCAGGTGTTGTCCACATGCATGTTAAAGTGGGCAAATTGAAAATCCCACAGCCCAGAGATGAGAACCAGAGGTTGCTTTTACCTAAAGACCTTATTATCAAGAGAAAGAAAGTACATAGCCTTGTGAGGGCCAATCCTTTCTAGGTCAGACAAAGCTGTGCCACATACATGTCCTTAGATCTTGGTGCCCAACACTATACTCTTTCTGAAGCCACTCATCGTAGATGAGGCACTGTTATAACCAAAGAAAGAAATCTGCTGATGGCAGGAACATGGTTCTCACGTTAATAAACATGAACAGATGCTTGAGCAGCAGGTTCTTAAATACTGTGCCACTACGGGAGTGGGAAGAGAAAAGATGTTTGCACTTGCAAAAATATCCTGCCTTTAATAACAACCTTACACTGTAAATGCAAATGATATGTTTAACTCGATGGAGGAATGTCATGATATTGCCATAGTTATTTGGTAGAACAATAAAACAATGTTAGCAGGAGCCCTGCTGGGCACTTGTATGGCACTTAATATTTTCAAAGGCTGGGACAGGCAGCAATTCATTGTGAGGCTTTTCACAGGCTTTCTCTGGTCTAACAGTGCTTAGAAGCATGTACTGTAAATAATTCTTTTCAACACATATACCTTAATGCAGTAGCAAGCTTGGTCTATATCCTCAATTGATAGTTTTTTATGGGCTCTGTGACCATGTAGGAAGTCCATTTATAGACTGGTTAGCAATCTAGAGATTAATAGCCCTTAGCTTGAGACACTAACATCAAGTTATGGAGAATAAATAATATTAAATTCTCTTTTCATTTTTCTAGGTGTATATGTTTCTTTTCAACATACCCCATCAATGAAGCCTCAGAAAATACAGTTTAATCAGATCTTTAAAATGCACATGCATCAACTTTATCAATAATATTTCATGAACCAAAAACCATTTTTATCTATGCCTCCCTCCCCACAGACTTTACAATTCATACTACTGTCCAAATATGTGCACGCAATCTATTCCACAAATGACTTACTGTACATTTGTATTGGCCCAAGGCATATATTTCTTTTGAGAATGATGCTCTAAACTCCCTTGGATTATTTTTCATAGGTTTATTGTGGTCTTCTTTCTCTGGGTTGAACAACTATACTCACATTTATTGCTTACTTCTAGAAAAATTGCCCTAATTAAAAATAAATACTGTGGAAAAGTTATAAGAAACAGACTTTCCGATTTCCTTTATGCTGAAAAACTGCAAAAACCCATAAATATTTAAGTCAGTGCACTTCAGTTCAGCATTCCTGAAAGTGTGCTGCACACAAAGCATGTGCTGGGCATAAGGATACCAGGATGAATAAAATGTGATTCCTTCCTTTAAAGATTTCACAGCCTATCTGGGAAAGGGAAAATGTATGTGTGGAATAAAGTATAACCGTGTTTAAAATAGAGGTGTGCATTTTATATATATACACATATATATATAAAACATGAAGACACAAAAGAGAAAATTCATGTGCTTGGGATCACAGGGTGGTCAGAGAAAGCTAGAGAGGAGATGGCATTTTAACCTAACTTTAAAGGTGAAGTAAAAGTCACCAGCTGGACACAAGGAAGGTAGTTGTAGGCAGAAGACCGAGGTACCACAAAAGCAAAGGTGAAGTAAGAAGAAGGCACTGACACCAACCACCGGCCCCCTCATCACTCTGGAGCCCAAGGATTCAAGCCCACTATGAAGTTATGAACTAAAATAGAATCTTAAGCCCCCCAAGTGAATGAATGGACCCCCTCTTGGCCATGGGGACTCCCCCAAAAAACTTTAAAGGTGAATTGCCAGCCAGGAGAAGAAGGGAGGTCAGACACTCCTAGTTATGCCCTGTCCCTCTTGGACTTATTTTTCGTAACAGTAAGATACAAAGTCATTAACAAGCCTACAGCATGTAAGACAAAGGTTAAACCACATCTGCAGGTCATCAATTTACTTAACAGATTACTTGAGTCTGAGTATATGTCCAGTGGGTTCTCTCTGATTAACAGACTTCCTTATCTTAACTTAAAACATTCCAAGGCCTTTAGACAAAGCTTCATTTCTTTAACCAATCACAAACTGAAGAATTTTTAAGCCCACCTATAACCTGTAATCTCCTGTTTCAAGATGTCCCGCCTTTTCAGGCCAAACCAATGTATGCCTTCCATGTATTGATTTATGACTTTACGTGTAATCCCTTTTTTCCTAAAATGTATAAAATCAAACTGTATCCCAACCACCGTGAGACCACTTGCTCAAGGCTTCTTGGGTGTGGCTCTCCAGTCTGTGGTCATGCATATTTGGCTCAGAATAAACCTCTTTAAATTATTTTACAGCGTTTGGGTTCTTTTCTGTTGACAAAGTCACTGCTCAGTGAGCACTTGCTGAATGCACACATAAATGAAGGAGTCCAGGATAGAAAAACCATTGCTCTCAAAATTGAGCCAGTCCAGAGAAGCTGAAGCTAAGGTATGACATCTGACAGACAGCACTTGCTAGACTAGTGAGTTCGTGAAAGGTGGATAATAGGTCTTTAAACTCCAACTACATTTCTCACTGGGATGAAGCTTTTGACCATGAGAAAATGTTCAACAGAAAAACATCAGAATCTGGAAGGGACATTAGAGAGTATCTAATCCAGTCTTGAAAGATTAAAATGATGGGGCTCAAGTTCACCCAAGACTCCAGATTCTGTGTCCAGCGGTGGTCTCCCCACAGCCAAGACCTCCACCACCGTGAAGGAAGGAACCTAGCAGAGAAGAAACGCCTACGCAGGGAGGAAAGCAGGCGGGCTGCTGCCCTGTGGGTCTGGCTTTCATGGCCATTTGGCAGTCATTTTGTTTTTCCCTCAGCTCCTTGATGAAAGAGAAACTCTCTTGATCCCCGTTCCCATCAGAGTAAAGGAATGGCTTTTCACAGCCTGATACACAGAGACAAGCCTGCCTTCAGTCCCTCTGTGAGAAGGAGGGCTCTTGTGGGACTTCAGCAATGCTGTTGGTCCTTTTTTCCCCGTGCTTCACCAGGGCAATTGGTTGCTAGTTTCCAACTCAGCCCTTCCAACTCTTACAGGAAATTCTTAGGGACTAATTAATCTGGCTAGAAAGTCTTTGGCAGCTCAGCTCCGAAGTCCTCTTTTGAATTCTAAAAGAACCAGCAGGGGTACCTGGGCCTCTGTTCCCAGACTTTCTTCTCAGCCTTGGCTGGGAGACATGGGTGGGACCAATTTCCCCATGTGAAACACAAATTGACCCTTAGTTTCCTTACCTCAGCGTTATCCTGCACCAGGTGGCCTGAATTAGATAGTCTTGCTACAGAAGAAGAGGCTTTAACCCCGTGGTTCTTAAACAGTAGTGTGCAGCAGAATCACCTGTAGGGTTTGCAAAACTTCAGATTTCTGGGCCCCATCCCCAGTTCCTGGTTTAGTAGGTCCAAGATGGAGCCTGAGAATTTACGTTTCCAACAAGGTCCCAGATGATGCTAATACTGTGTGCCTTAGCCCATACTTCAGGAACCGTAAAACTGAAATCAGATGTTTTTGTTTTTTATTCTGCAAACAAGTTTTTCTCTGCCCACCTATACCTCAAAATTGCCAGGAATTCCTAAATCAGGAATCAGGCCTTGTATTTTTTATCTGCAAACAAGTTCTTCTCTGCTCTCCTATATCTCAAAGTTGCCTTCTGTCCTCCTTGAGAACATAATCATTTTGTTGATTGATTACAGTTTACCTATTTATCACTACAACAATTTTGCTCCTGGCATCATGAGACATTCCTAATACAGATTATTTTATTTCTTGCCCCTTTTATCTAGATCAGAGTTTTATTTATAATCCTCAGGCCCACATACATGTGTAACAGAAACAACAAAACAAAAGAGCCCAGAGAACAAAGGCAGTTTTCTTCCCTAAGAAAAAGGTGCTTCAGTTGAAAGCTTGTGTAAGCTTTAGATACATAATGCAGTTCCATGCATATGGAGTGAAGGTATATTTCCTGCTAGCATTCTAACAGGTTCTGTTAGTGAACAAAGTTTTTCCCTGGAGAAGGTTAGGAATTGGTGCCAAAATTAATTAAGGAATAAAGGTGAGCGAATCTTTTCCTCCATTGAATAAAGTCTACTCCACGTGGCTTTGTTGCTGTGGCACTACCAGACGAGGCGCGGTGTGTGTTTCCCCACCTGAGCCCTCCTGCAGGACATGGCAGGGCAAGGCCTCTGAGCTAGTGGGGGGGGGTGTAAATCCACAGACTCTCACTAGGAATGATTTTTCACACATTGGACTAATTTTGAAGAGGGAAAGAAGATCCATGGGAAATATTTCAGAGCTCACAGGAGGACACAATTAGAAGCCAGTTTTGGAAGTGGTCATTTGGGAACCCCAAATGGATGGTCTGGATTGGAAACAGAGAAGGTTGTGATCGACTTTGGATGTTACCAGGTACCTAGAGTTACAATTATTTGCAGGTGGCATGGGGCTGAGGTGGGGGCAGCAGAGCAGATGCTGGAAGGAGTTTGAAATGTAGATTGAACATGGAAGAGAAAGTCTCCAAGAGAAAGAAATGACAGAGGGTTGTGGAGAGTTGTCATGGCTCCAGTAAAAATAGATTTAAGTGTGAGCACCCCCTGAGGGAAGCATGGATAGAGGATCCCTAAACCCCAGGGAGAGACCCCAGGAAGCTAACGGTTCCCTTTAGTGAAGACATGTCCTCTTTGATACCAACATGGAGAGGAAATATGTATGCAGATGAATGGCACCTTCCCAGCAAATCACCCCGTAGCACCTAACCAAGGTGGATTGCTGGGATGGGGTAAGAAAAGGATTTAGATTAAGGTGAGAGCTTAAGGTGGGGAGTGCTTGGGGTGGTAGTGACTAGAGCTCCCTATATGCTCTTCTGCCCCTAACACCACCATTATGAGTAGAAACATTTGCAGATTCAAAACAAGTGCCCAAGGTTCCTCTTTCAACCGAATGGGGGCCCAGAGCTTTCCTGCAATAGAAATTCTGCCCATATCAAGGTGAGCAAGGGATAGAGAAGACAAAGCATTAAGAGAATCACTGAGCATCAGGAGAGTGATCAAAAGCAAAAGATTGCCTGTATTAGTTTGTTAGGGCTGCCATAACAAATTACCCCAAACTTGGTGGCTTCAAACAACAGAAGTTTGTTGTTCTGGAGTCCGCAAGTCCAAAATCAAGGTATTGGTAGGGCCACACTGCCTCTATTAGAGAATTTCCTCTAGCTTATTCCAGTTTCTGACGGCTCCCAGTGTTCCGTGGCTTGTGGCTACATCACTCCGTTCTCTGCATCTGTCTTCCCATGGCTGTCTTCCTTGTGTGTCCTTTTCTGTCTTTTATAAGGAAGCTCTTACTGAATTTAGGGCCCATCCTAATCTGGTATGGTATCATCTCAGTGCTTACCTCGATTAAATCTGCAAAGATCCTATTTCCAAATAAGGTCACATGCTAAGGTTCCAAGTAGACATGAATGTGGGAGGAAACTACTCAAGCCACAACAGGGCGTGAGGAAGAGGGCGTGGGGGGCCCTATGAGCTGACCCAGAGAGTAGTTTGTGGACCAGGCGAGGAGACATGGGGACACACCGAGCAGACTGGTTAGGCTACTACCGAATCTCAACCGGCCTGGGGACTCAGTATGGGTTGGGATATTTTGCCCGAGACTTGAGCACTTATTTCCTAAGATTCCATGATGTGCTTCCCTGACTAACAGCCATGCCGTTTTGTTACAAACTGTACTACTCTTCCTTTCCACAAAGAGGTGTCTGGTGCTGGACTTATACCAAAATGACCAGAATAAAATTGTCAAGGAAAAAAAGTGAAAATATAACATTTTCCAACTCTGGAATCAATATTTGATTAGATAATCTCTATCTTACATTTGTGTCTTTGGTTTTCTTTGCCCAAGGGTATCAGCTGATACCTAATTCTATTCTGTTCGTTTCTTACCATTTCCCTGTAGAAATCCAGGTTTTGATCTGGAAGGTAAGCTCCATAAGAAGAAGAAATCAGTATGTGCTCAATAAACATTTGGTGAATGAATAAAGTGCAGGTTGGGGGGGATGACGTGAGGCACAGGGCTGCAGAGGAGGGGAAGAAATGTTTCTGAACAGTGAATCTGGCCTAGAGACCCCTTAACCGGTGCCACCACTTTCGATGATGTGCCTTCAACTCTCATGACTGCGCCTTCCTGATCTGTAACAGAGGAATAATTATGTCCACCTCGCAGGATCGTTGTGAGGATGAGAGAAACATGTATAAAACACTCAGCGCTGAGTCTGATGCGGAGGAGGAGCTCAGTGAATTTATAATCATGATTGTTATTGTTGGTTTGTTTACCCTATATATCCAATCCTTCTGCTGTTATTTTAACTACTGCCAAGGAGACCCTAAGAAAATTAAGCCTATGTTAACCTACGTCATTTGCAACTTGATGTTTTTAAACTCAGCAATGTGCTGTATTGTATTAGTATTTCCTCTTTTCTCAATTGAAAAAATGCCCAGAAGCAAATAACTAGCCACATATAGGTTGGACAACAATTTCCACCCAGTGCACAAATGCTCTGATGATGCATTGACATGCAAGTCAATTGCACATTTGATTTTCCATGCAGACCCTCAGCTTTCTATATCAAGAGGATTATATTTGCCATCTACTCTCCCTAGCTCTACTGTAGTGAGGATTACTGAGTTGATATATATTAAGTACTTTGAGCTGCAGGGAAGAAAAGGTGTCACAGGAACACAGAGAAGTATTAAATGCCAAACAAATTGCTTTAACTCAATGACATGTTCGAAGCTTTACCAAGAAAATGATAAGGAAATAGTAAGTCATAATTTTCACAGATAATTCTCTTCCCTTATAGTTTTCTGTACATGTGTGAACTAATGCATAAAATAGAGAGTCATTTTGAAATGTATGAATTTGTTCCTAGTTAAACTTTAAACATCTCAAAAGCTAATTAGTGGTTTAGTTTTCTTATGTTCTAATGAAAGCACTTCATACATATGTTGGATCCTCACAACACAGTCAAGATTCATCAAATATTTTATGTGATAGCACTTATGATCAAGGCAAAAATGCTCTAATTAAACAAGTAATTACCTTGAGGAGAGAAATGAACACAACAGTTCAGTTAGTGAATGTGCTAACTGTTCCTCCCAGTGATGGAACCAATAGCCATTCATATGCAGTTAGATATCGTAGTTACTTTGATTATGGGAATTACACGTGCTCCTCCGCAATGCACAAAGGCAAAACCAAGAAACACTGTGGTGAAGTAATGAACTTGAATACAATGCAGTGGAATAAAGATTAGACTAGGGGCCTGAACTGGGTCTTAGTTCAGGCTGCCATTCATAAGTTGTGTGACCTAGGATAAATTACTCAACCTTTCTGGCCTCAGTTTCCTCAATTATAAATTATGGGAGCTGGACTAGATGATTTCTAAAGTCCCCTCTAGGGCTAGCATTTTGCAAGATTGTGTTGAATCCCTCCCTTTCGATTCTTATTTTTGAAGCTACTTGCTTCCTAGCACCGTGCCTGTCAAGCAGCACTGCCACCAGCGATTTCCACGGTAGGTCTGTGAGTGCACGAGAGGGGCTTCTGCCTGATCTAGTTTTGTTTACAGTGGCAGCATTTCAGCACATCCTCTGTGCCTTCAGCAGGAAGCAGCCAGGCAGCAAAATTGCTCTAGCATAAAACAAATCCAGCTGCAGGGCATCTTCAAAATGCTCCCTATGTGTTTTTCGATTTAGCCTGCTTTTAAAATTTTGAAGCACAGTTTAGAGCTACAGTATGCAGTCTTCTGTTACAAAATGAATCGAGGATTTTTTTACTAGCTCTGGGGTGGCAGGGCGGGGAGGAAGGGAAGGGAGCATTTTGGAGAAAGAAGACATTTTGGAATGTGGAGCACGACTTGCCTTTGGCTCCCTCCTGTCTAAGCATTCATCATCTGCACCTGACGCCGGCTTTCCGTCCACGCTGCACGCAGGCCGGCTGGCAGTTCAGAGCTGCAGGGTGAGAGGGAATTGTGGGGACAGCCTACTCTGCAGATGGACTGGGTGGTGTGGGTGAGAGGTGCGACCTGAGAAGCTGTAGGTGTGGAATGGCATGAGGTGTGGATGTCATGGGCAGAAGGAACAGCCTGCACAAGGCAGTGAGGAGGAAGAGCATGGGAGCGTGGTGTGTTCGGACAATGGCAACTGGTTCTCTGTGGATTTGCTTTTTTTTTTCTTTTTTTGAGACAAGACCTTGCTCTGTTGCCCACGCTAGAGTGCGGTGGCATTATTGTGGTTCACTGCAACCCCTCAGACCTCTGGTCTCGAATGATCCTCCTGCCTCAGTCTCCGGAGTAACTGGGACTTCAGGCATGTGCTACCACACCCAGCTAATTTTTCTATTTTTTGTAGAGATGGGGTCTCACTATGTTGCTCAGGCTGGTCTTGAATTCCTGACCCCAAGTGATCCTCTCATCTTGGCCTCCCAAAGTGCTAGGATTATAGGCATGAGCCACTGTGCCCGGCCTGTATTTGCTTTTAAAGAAAGAAAAAACAAGAGATAAAATGGAGAGAATAGTAGTGGCTAGTCATGTACGATCTTAACAGCCGTGTGTCATGCCACCCAGATCCCCTGCGGCCTAAAGGACTTGTTCCAGAGCGGCTACTCCCCAGAAATTGTTCTCAGCTGCAGAGAGCCTCCCCAAGATCACATCCCCTTCCCAGGAGCAACCTACACCCAATAACTGGTCAATGTTGGAGGGGTGGGAGATATAAAGGCTCCAAAGAATACTCCCTCATACATTTTCTACACTAATCTGCACTGCAGACTGCTCCTCAAGGGGCCCAACCTGCAGCACCATGCTGGAGAGATCGATGTACCCTGATGGCAATGGTGAGATGCCGAAAGGTTTGTAACAGGAGGTTCACCGTGATCAGATCTGCAATTTTAAAAGCTCACTCTCATGGCAGTGTGTGGAGGATGCACTGAAGTGGGCAAATGCAGAGAAATAGATTGTGTGGGAAATGACCTTGGTGCAAAGTAGCCTTCAAGTACACAACCAGGAGAACTATCCCAGAAAGAGAGCTATATACGGAATAAAAAATGTACAGTACAAATGAACTCTTTATAAATGGATGCTCAAACCACACAGTTCCTTAAATCAATTCAAAGCATACAATGAGAAGCAAGGGGAAAGAAATGGCGTGTGCTAACACATTTAGGATAGGGTGCAAGCAGGTGGGAGGACCCTGCTCTCCGAGTCCATATGTACTCTCTCTCTCTCCCCCAACGATCCTTCCCCGCTGATGATGGTGTGGTCACGAGGACCAGAGTTGAGGTTTGGGTACAGGGCTCGCTGATGGAAGATGCCCAGAGCCAAAGACACACACTCGCTCTGGAGGGCTGCAGTGCCAGCACACCTGGCCACAGCTGTAATCCTCCAAATAGTGCACTGAACAGTTTTATCTACAATTCTTCAGCACATGTAGGAGCAGAAGGGAATCATAATCACACTGGGTGTCACTACTAGGTGGCTGATTTAGGGGTGACATAACTGCCAGCCCAGTGAGAGCATAATCATCCCTGTCTATCTGTAAGTAACTCCTTCACTTGTTATACTGTATTTTCTATTTATTCTCTGTATCCTTGGCATGTTGTACAGGTTAATAACTTGCTATCTATATTTAACACATCTTATGAATTCTACCTTCTCACATGCTAGTTATTTAATCATTACTTATACTTAACACACCCTGTGAGTTTGTCTATATCTCATAAGCTCTTTATTTACTTACTGATTCATGCTTCATACTTCCTATGTACTAAATCCATCCTGTTTGTTCAGCAGAATTAAACTTTCTCAAGTACTTCAGCCAAATGTACATGCATTAATATATTTGCCATGTACATGACAAATAGAGACCACTTTGGAGATTTTGTGCAAAAATGGAGGCTTTTGAGGGTGTGGTTTTGAAATAGGGAAGTGGCTATGGAGAATCAAAAGCTACTCCACAAGGAGAAAGGAGCATAAATGATGATTTATTAGATGTTGTAGGTGAATATGATGGGCATTGTCGGCTGGCTGACCTAACGTCCACTCCCACTCTCTTCTTCCTTGGCTCGTTCCAGTGCAGAGAGCAGAAAACTAGATACTCACTTGCAGCCTCTCCTGTGGCTGGGGTTGGCCATCGCGCACATTCTAGCCAATGAGATGTATGTGAGAGTCTGCTAAGGGAATTCTATGAAAGATTTTGCTTTGCTTAATAATAATAAAAGGAGCAGACACAGCTAGAGTCAACCCTCTGGTCTTCTTCCGACCTTAAAGAAGAAAATGATACCTGGAGCTGTGACAAGTGCTGTGTTACATACCGTGATATGAGAAGCCACTATGTTAAGAATAGCAGAATGGAAATATAGGACGAGCCTGGGACTTGAGGACATCTTTGAGCTGCTGCTTCAGCCCTGGACTGCCAACCTCCAGGCCTATTGCAATGGGAGAAAAATGAACCCCTATTACTAAACTATCATGAGCTGGATTTTCTGCTACTTGTAGCCAATTACACCCTAAATTCCAGTGAAAAGGCAAGAAGAGCCAGAATAACTTAATCAAATGGCTGGACCTCACTGCAAAAGGCACTGGGAAATAAAGCCTTTATCTTAGGTGGCCATGTACCCAACAAAGATTGGAAGGTTTCTTACTAATATAAAGGGACAGCTAGTAGTATATTCCATAGGAACATCCAAGCCAATACTGTGCCTCAGTGCTAAGTCCAGTTTCCTGTCTTCCCTAGTTCTCTAGTATCCCACAATTACAAACCAAGTCAGAATGATTAAACTAGAACCTGGGAGACGAGGGGAGGGGGGTTCCCGGTCTCAATATTTTTCAAAGCTCCTCAGATGATTCTAATGGGCAGACAGGATCAAGAACCTCTGCTTTTAAAAAATATCTCTGTTCTGGCATATGAATATGGTCACTCCTTCCTCTTTTTAAACCTTATATACTGTTGAGCGTAGGTGTCTGGCTCTCTGAGCACAGGCAAAAACACAGGAACATCAGGAACGTGCAGAAACCTATTCCCTCCGTAGATGTGCTGTATTCCTGTGATTCTGGAATGAAAACTGCAGATGGTGCTTTCTAGAGTGTCGAGATGGTCTGTGGAGTGACACACACCATTCTGCTATGTTTTTCTGTCACTGGCTGCGAGTGTCACCAAAATTTCCACCTACATAGCAAGGAGAAATAATCCCACTGCACTCCTTCCATCCACAAAGTTTTCTACAGAATCCCTTCTTATGTTGAGCCTCCCCCCGTCCACCCGGAGTGGAAAATGTTTCTGGTCATGCTTTTATCAAAGGCCTTTTCTTGTGCTTCAATTCAACCTTACCTTTGCAGCGGTCATAACATTTCTGGCCTTAACTCAAGTATGCAAAAAATGTGAAATTCTATGTTTCCCAGGACTGATTCTAATTTCTATCTTGAGCCCCCATTCTACTTGATGGTGGAACTGGAAACAAGTCAATTCCAGGTAAATTCACCTCATTTAGGGTTTTTCTCCCTCCTCTCTTTGTCCTGGGGGGGTGGGGGCAACCACTAGAACATCTGGACATGGAGGGGGCTCATCTGGTCCTGGGTTGTCGCCTGTCCACGTTGGCATGCTCTGCTGCGTCCTCGTTTCTGGGAGTTGCCAAATGTCAGCGTCTATCCCTGCTGGCAGCCACGGAGGCGACTGAGCTCCCATCTGGCCTTTGATGCAAGAACAGCGCTGACATCTGCTCTTGGGCCACCCCTTCCCAACGCAAAGCATCTCCTAATCTGCCAGACTTCTTTAAGATGCTTCCGTGACTGTCTTCAACAAGAGTGTACGCGCTCCTGGCCACTCTGGCTTTGGGACACTCTCACAACTGTCTTAGGCCCTCTTTGCCTTAACGTGCTGTGCTAAGATCCTTCTCAACGCTCACGCTAGAGCAAAGGGCAAGAGCGTTTCAGACTTTCATCACTTTTCTGGGACCTCCCCCCACCGAGGACAAAAGGCACCCTGCGTGC
>CAUYSK010126675.1:0-13687 GCA_963575035.1 Avahi laniger | reverse complement strand
GTAGAGACGGGGTCTCGCTCTTGCTCAGGCTGATTTCGAACTCCTGAGCTCAAACAATCCACCCGCCTCGGCCTCCCAGAGAGCTAGGATTACAGGCGTGAGCCACTGCACCTGGCCAATTTTCCCATTCTTATTTGAAATGTTCTTTTATGTGTAAAAAGAGAAGTGATGGCCAATAATGTGTTGATTTCATTAGCAAAAGGACTTTGCAAACATTAAAATGATGCTTATTTTCTATCAGTAGTATTAGATACTCCAAATAAAAAATCAACTAAGTTAATCCCAACAGTGGCTTAGTTATTTAACTTATTCCATGGAATGTAGTCATATCTTTAGAGGTTCATTCTATAAATGATGAAATATTTGACATCATTGTGAATGCTATCATAAATTCAGTTAAAGTTCAACATTAAACATTAAATTATTTGCTTTTGTAATGACAATAACAATACAGAAACAAATATTTGTGGAGCACAGTGTCGTGATTAAAAACAGTGTTCCTACTAAACAAAGAAACTTTGAAGCGGATACATTCTAGGAATTAGTTCTGGTGCTCTCACAGTTCAAAATTGCATGTAAAAGGTTGGAATAGTGTACTGATCATAATAGAAACATTTTTATATTTACACGAAGTAATTGAACTACTAAACAATTGAATACAAAAAAACTTTTCAGCATAGGAGTAAATTCTCTCTCTCTTTACTCCCTGACATAAATTGCAGTTTAGAATTGTCCTTTTGAAATATTACTTGGTAAATCAATCTAAGTATCCTAAAATGGTATTGTGCTTTTTGGAAATGCGCCTTCTAAATCTTAGTTGTATTTTGTGTAGAATCAGCAGGAAGTTTTTAATCAAAACAGTCAATTCATGAAGCACCAAAAAAATCTTCAAATTTCAAGTCTTTTCACAAATTGCAATGATTGGAAATAAACCTTACAAATATGAATGGCTTGAAATTGATCCCTACAAAAGCAAGGAGGAACAGAATATTAAGGGATGAAGGGTCATTCTTTATACAAGATTTGATTGTGAAATTCTGTAATTGTGTTCTAGATTACCTTAACTGGTGGGGAGCCTATTTTGATCGAGCTCCTTTTTTATTGGATAAATTCATGTTTTATACAGAATTGAAAAGCAATTGAGAAGGCCTATAATCCAAAAACATCAAAATTGATTATTTTTAAACAATCAAGAGAATTATTAATATAAGCTGAGACAAGTATATTAGACAGTTTTTATTTATAAAAATATTTGAAAGGAAAGATAATTTGAATGGAAGGAAAAAGACAACAATTGTTAAAAAGAAATTGAGCTCAAATATTTAAACAGTTCTACACCACCATAAAATGAGACTTGGGGACGTTCTCAATGAACAGAATTTGCTCTGAGCTTACTAAGTATTATAGTATTAGTACAGAGAATACATTCTTAATTTAGAATATTGTGTTTTACACATTAGAGTAAACATCATGTCGCAATTTCAAAATTTAAATGATAAAGTACAACACTGAAGAAGATTGCAGGCAATTTTATGAAAAAATTTCAGATAATAAAATCTTGTTGGAACAAGTACATTCTTTTGAAAAATAATGAAGAGAGTTACAACCAAGGACTCCTTTCAAATCTGTGAACATATGCCAAGAATAATTATTTTGCTCGTGCTGTTCTTATTGTTCAGAAAATCAATATAGTAAGGATTACATATTTTCTTTATGACACATAAATAACCAATATTTTTATTCTTCTTAGAGAATTTTATTTTATTTACTTTTGCATGGCATGGTGATTTGAGAATTTTATACTTGAAAATAGCTTTTGAAAAACACTTTTATAGCTCCACCAGATTTGTTAAAACCAATTTGTTAGAGAATAATTATTTCAAAATATTAATAATGTAATTGTACACATCTAACTGTATTCCTTAAAGAGTGAGTTTTACAGTATGTAAATTATGTTTCGATAAACCTGATTTTTTTTGAATTATATAATTTTATTTATTCTTAGCATGCCTGCTTTTTGAAAACACTCAAACCATGCTTTCCTGTAAACTCCACAACAATCAACATGGAAGACTTCTGTGACCAAATGCAGGAGTTTTCCCCATACACCATGTAGCAGACACTGGCTGGGAGTCCTCCAATTCAATTCTGACACTGTCTACCCAGAGACAGCATTAGGTCCCACTTGTTGAGGGTTCAGTTGCCAAAATTGACCCCACCTTCCCACCAGTTACAAGTCTGGGCCTCTGGAACTTCTGACCAACTGGCTTCAAATTGGGGTTCCCATGATGCCCCGCCTTTGAGTTCAATTAATTTGCTAAAGCAGCTCACAGAACTCAGGGAAACATTGCCTTATGACAGCCAGAAGAAGAGAGACATGGGGTGAACGCAGTAGCTTCTGTCCCCGTGGAGTTGAAGTGAGCCACCCTCCACAAATCACATATTCAGCTATCTGGAAGCTCACTGAACCCAGTTCTCTCGGGTCAGGTTTTTATGGACAACCATGTCAAAATGTGATTAGCCTTCAGAGCATGGGCTGGGACCTCTCTAGAATGAGGGTCTTATGAGCCATAATCAGAAAGGCAGAGGAGGCCAAAAAGATTCTTTTTTTTTTGAGGCCTACTCTTTTTTTTATATATATATATTTTTTTTTAGTTGTCCAGCTAATTTCTTTCTATTTTTTTAGTAGAGATGGGGTCTCCCTCTTGCTCAGGCTGGTCTCAAACAACTCTTGAGCTCAAACGAGCCTCCCAGAGTGCTAGGATTACAAGCGTGAGCCACCAAGCCCGGCCTAAGGCCCACTCCTGAGGCCTAACACACCCAATATTATAACAACAAAAGACTGTAACAGGGCGGTGGGAGTTAAGAGCCAGGAACCGTGGACAAAAGCCAATATATATATACACTATAACACCCCAGAGCCCCTTCCTCTTCACTCTAAAAAGCGTCATGGCTTGGATTATAAGTTATGTTTTCCTGTTCATAACAAAAATCTTAAAAGAGTTGCCTAACTCACCATCTGTATTTCTGCATACCCCACTCACTCTTCATTCCACTTCAGTGGGATTTTCAACTCCGTCACTCCACCGAAGCTACTTATTCAAGACACCTCTGATGCACCTTTTGCCAAGTTAATGTTCTGCTGTCATTTTGCTCGACCTCTCTCAGCATTCGACACATTTGACCACCTCCACCTTCTTCAGTTGGCTTCCATGACACCACATGATTCTGACTTTTCTCTCACCCACGTTTCCCCACTCTCTTTTGCTCACTGCTCTTCCTGGACTTTAAATATTGAAGTGACCCAAAACTCTGTCCTTCCCTAACTCCATGCTTTCCCTAGGTGATCACATTCTGTCCCATGGCTTCAAACATCATCTCTATGTTGATAACTTGCAAACTTATATAACTAGTCTACATCTTTCATCTGAGCTCCAGAATTACATATCTAACTATCTGCCATACCTCTCTAATAAAGTCTCTCCTGTATCTTATTATTGCAATAATAAAACACAAGTATAAAATCATCAACTGCAAACCCCTGTGTGATGTAGCCCCCCTCCTACCGCTCTGATCTCATCCATATTTTTTCCTTTCTGCCCCTCACTCTGATTGCTTTATCCATACTGAACCTCTTTTCTTTTCCTGAGCCTGCCAAATTCATTTATACCTCAAGGCCTTTTTACATGCTGTTCCTTCTTACAGGCACTCTTAGAATGGCAGGCTCCTTCTCACGATTCAAGTCTTTATTCAGTGTCTCCTCCTCAGAGGAGGTGTCAGAGACACCTTCCGCAATAACCCCATTTAAGGTAGCCTACCTACCTCCCGTTCATCCACAATTCCTCTTACGGTATGTTAAATTTTGGCCTCCCAAAAAATATGCCCAACCCCTTGAAACCTGTGAAGGTGACCTTATTTGGAAAAAAGTCATTTGCACATGAAATCAAGTTACACATCTCGAGATGAAGTCATCCTGGATTTAAGGTAGGCCCTAAATCCAATGGCAGGTGACCTTATAAGAAGAGAAGACACAGAGATGCAGGAGGAGAAAGGTAAAGGGAAGATGGAAGCAGAGATTGCAGTGATGTTTCTATAAGCCAAAGAATGCCAAGGGTTGTCTACAATCACCAGAAGCTAGAAGAGAAGCATGGGGTGGATTTTCCCTTGGAGCCTCCAGAAGAAATCTACGTGGCCAACATCTTGATTGTGGATTCTGGCCTTTTAAGCTGAGAGAGAATAAGTTTCTGCTATTTTTAAGCCCCCCAACTGGTGGACATTTGTTACAACAGCCCTGGAAAACAAATACACCTCTCTAGCGTAACCCTGCTTGACTTCTTTCATACCACCCCTCAATATTTGATGTCATCCATTTATTTATTTGTTTACTAGTTTATTTTCGGCCCCCTGCCCCTACATGTAGGCTCCGTGAGGAAGCTTATCTGTTGTATTTATCACTGGATACCTATGCCCAACTTAGAACAGTATCTACAACGTAGTAGAAACTCGATAAATATTTGCCAGATGAATGAATGTCTTTTCAATGCTTATCTCCTCTTGAAACTATGTACAGGTCTTTCTCTTTTGTTTGACTTAAGCTCTTTGTAGATGGAAACCATGTCTATTTTATTCCCCACTTTACCCTCCACAATCAATGAGTACAAGATCCTCGGTAAATATGCATTGTTTATGTTTGGAGTATCTGATATGCCCTACACATTGTCATAGGCCACTCTCTAAACACAATTATCTCATTTACTTCTCAGAATAATACCACAATTTATAGACTATTGTCTCCATTTGATAAATGAGGAGAGTAAAGCTAGGAACAGTTAAGTAAATTGGCGAGAACACCAAATAACTAAGTGATGGAGTCAGGATTTAAACCCAAAGTTTTCTGGTTTCAAATACTAAGCCTGTTCAGTGGCACTAGCCTCCTTAGCAATAAAAATCTCTGAGCCAAATTAAAATTTAAAATTATATTAATATTTTATAAATTTAATTTTTTAAAAATCACTCCCTCACTCAACTTCAAGTGCGCCCTATTTCACAAAGAGACTGTTCTTCCCCTGTCTTAAAACAAAGAGAAGCTTTTCCAATATCATTGGTGAACACTCATATTAAATCACATCTGTCACGTACATTTCAAAAGAGCAGGTTTGTCAGATAGAAGAACATAAACCTCTGGGAGGCTGGAGTAGTTATTATTAGCTCAGTAGTTTCCAAAGCTCAGTGTGCAGGTCATGAGCAGGTGGGGCTGGGATGCTGTTTAAGACGCAGATTCCTGGGCTCCACTCACAGATAGTCCGATTCGGTAGATCAGCCTGGTGCCTAGGAATCTGCTTTCTTAACAGTCAATGCCAAGTGCTCTACTGCAGGTGGTCATTGAACCACCTTTGGGGAATAGTGAGAGTGTCATCAAAAAGGAAAAAAGGGTACAGCAAAGGGAGGCTAGAGGTGCCAAAGTCAGCCCCTCCTGACTTCCTGGCTGTGCCAAGCGCTGGCCTGGTGGAGAGGCATAATTAGCGTGGGTAAAATGATTTCATATCTTTGGGTGGAAAATCATCTGAGCATGCCAAATATCAATATTGTGTTTCATCTGAGATCCTCTGTTCCCTTTCTCCTGCCACACCTTTCAAACTGTGGTGACGGGAACAATAACAAGCCTGTGTTATTTGGCTTCATCAGAGCTATTTCTTATGTATCGCCTTAAAACCATGTGTTCATTGTTATACAAATTCAAGTTTATAAGCATGATTGGAAAAAGCAATCACAGATATTTCATCTTTGTTCTTTTTCTTTTTTTTTCCTCTTCCTCAAGAATATGCTTTATGTGACACATTTCTACTAAGTAGCCTAAAGTGCCTCACATTTTTATCTAACTTTCAACATTAAATTCCTTAAGAGTTCCAGGTGGAAATGAAAAATATTTTCATTGCCATTACATCATTTTATAAGTAAGCAATGTGGATCACAATGAAGAGTGAAAAGTTAACCACAGTGAATTAGTCTCTGAATCCCTTCATTTATCAAAGAGAAGCACTGAAGCAAGGTGGAAGGGGGCCTACACCACCACCTGCAGCCAGCGCTCCTGTCTATGGGTTCCCCATCCACAAATTCAACCAACTGTGGATTGAAAAATTTGGGGGAAAAAAACTCCACGAAGTTCCAAAATGCAGAACTTGAATTTGTCATGCACCAAGTCCTACATTGAATCCACATGAGTGAAGTGTAGGCATTGTATTAGGTGTTATTAGTAATATAGAGATGATTTAAAGTGTACTCATACTTTAAATATATACTTATAAATGTAAATATTTATACTTATGAATTTATACTTATAAATATACTTTAAAGTATACTAAAGTTGTGCATAGGTCATATGCAAATACTATGCCATTTTATATAAGCAACTTGAGCATCCTCAGATTTTGATATCCTTGGGGTCCTGGAACCAATCCCCCAAAATACCAAGGGATCACTGTAGACAAAGAATCTAGTCCTGGTTATGCCCCTGGCTGGCTATTTGACCTTATGAATCATCTGAACTCCCTGAGCCTCCTTCTTGTGTAAAACAGCAGAGACTGATTAGATGAATGCTGGTGCCCTCTCACAAACTAAGCTTGATAAGTATGATAAGTATGTCTGATTGCTCCTTCTTTTAAAGAAGAATTCAGCAAAATACAGTGAAACAGAAATGCAGCCAATTCTTGCTTATCTCTTCAATAGAGGAAAGTATTACTGCAAATCATCCAAAAGCTATGCCTATCTGCCAGTTTAATGAGTAAGTAATGAAGCTACAATCAGCAAATCCAATACAAGAAGATCTGAGAACCTTCTCAATCTTTCCATCATTCAAAACATTAGCCTGAACTGAGCTCTGCCATCTTGGTTTACATTTTATATAGCTTGTACCTAGTCAGGAGGGCTTGTGTAACAGGAGAAGAGAAATAGGTGTATATTTTGCTTTAGAAATTCTTTCCTGTTAGCTGAGTTGAGTATAAACACAGAGCCTCAACCCTTTCTGATTTTCTAATGGATTACAGATAGGGCTAACAGATAATCAACCACTAAATGGACAACTGTAGCATTTATGGAGCAGCCACACAGGGACTAAGCACAATGGGAAATTCCAAAGAATATTATTCAGGGTCCCCCAGCTTCATGGAATTTATAGTCTATCTGCTGAGGGAAAACACTAACACACCTGAGATATATACAGAAAAATTATTAACAAATATTTCTAGATGGAGAAAAGGAAATAATCTCCATAAAAAGAGTCTAACTCCACAGTCCGTACAGTGAACTAAAATAAAAGATGTGAATAAAGCCCCCAAATCGGGCGCACTGTCTGACTGGCTCATACTTCTAACATCACACTGCTTGAAAGCTAGATCAAACTACCCTTTGCTAGGAACACACTGTAATGCTATTCAAGATGAAATTTCAGAGACAGCTCAGAAGCACTTTTTAAAAATCTGATTTTCAAGCTCCCAAGAGGAGTCAACTTTTTAAGAAGAGTCCTTTAACATGTTTTTGAAATCTTTTGTAACCTCTAAAGAAATATTTTTAAATTGGACTGGACAAAGAACAGAGATTCTTAATGGCAGTTTTGCATCTTGCTTGACAATTAGCTAGGAAAAAGAACAAATCCTATGGGTTTTGACTTCTTAGAGATTTTTTTTTTCATAAACAAAAGAGAAGCTTCTTATAATGGAAAACTAGTTCCAAGATATACAACTTAAGAGGAATATGGGAAAGGAATTATTTTTCTCCAAAATACTTTCCTTCCTTTTTCTTGTCCTAAATGGTTATTGCGGTGAATTTTTTTTTCCCCTAATAGAACAATAGACTCTTATTTCCACAAAATAAACTGTGCAAGTAATCAAAAAATACTTTTCTAATGGAAGACAGATAAAAAAGAGAGAGAAAAAAAATCCCCACTCCCTAACAAAAACAAAGACTATCTCCAGCACTATAGTTCATATTCAAATGGAAGAAAATAAAATGAGCTTTTAACATAATGATTTTACTGTTTAGAAAGTACTCTCTCCATTTTCACATTTCAAAACATGTGCCAAACAACTCAGAGGTATTGGAGAGAGCGTGAGGAAGATCAGAGAACAAGCACTTCTTGGCATCCGAGCCTCTCTGTGCCACAGGCACAGAGCGATTATGAAATAAAAAGTTGTTCCTCAAGTGGGAAGGTATGTCTGTTTGTCCCTTGAATACCAGGATTTCTGTTTGAGTTTTGTTATCAAATAGGTGATCAGAACATTCAATTGCAGATCTAGCTGTGGGTACCTATGAAGTAATAGGTAATAGTTCTATTCAGTGAGTGCCTACTGTACACCAGATGCTTACACAATATTGGATTCCATCTTCACAACACCCCTACCAAGGTAAATACTACAGCATTACAGATACAGAAACCAAGCAGCGGGGGGGGGAGGGGAGGCAAGGGCAACACATGTAACCTAAACATCTGTGCCCCCATATTATGCTGAAATAAAAAAAAAAAAAGAAAGAAACCGAGCAGCAAATGCTTAAATAATTAACCCATAGTCACACAACTTACAAATGGAACCAAGATTTGAATTCGGTTACTTCTGGCTTGGCTCAGACTCCCCTTCCTGGACACCACCGCCTCCCCCGTCTACCCAGAGTCCTTATGCTTCTTGGGGCTCTTCCTGTCATGGAGGAAATAGAAACAATTTCACATAGCCCATTAATGACTTAATGTGTTATCTGTCCAAGAATCGTACTGGAGAGAATAATATTTAAACTTGCATCTCCAGTGGTAACATTTCAAAGCATCTGGAAAGGAAGGATTTTCTAAGGCTGAGGTGAAACTTGGACACACCTCTCAAACCACCCCATGTAGGGCCACTGTGTTGTACAACCCCAGGGTCAGGTACATGGGAGTCTAAGAGAATGGTGGCCCCCGGAGTTGTGTAGGGTACTACACCATGGCTATGTGGCCATGTAGGACCAGACCTCACGTAATCATCAATTAACAGCTAACAAGGCCTTATTGATCCTCTCAGTCTAATGTCTGCTTATTTTACAGAAGAGAAAATTGAACCCTAAGAGGTTAAGTAAGTGTCCTATTAATAGCAGACCTAGAATTATAATTAACATCTCAGGTCAGGGAGGGAGAGAGAGAGAGTAGAAATAGGGAAGAGTGAGGAAACCAAGGCATGAAAGAGACAAGTTTGCTGGACTTTCAAGTTAAGTCTAAAAGTTGATGCTAAAGAAAATAAAAATAAAATAAAATCCCATTCCAACTAATTTGGCAACTCAAAAAGCTAGAGAATGACCTGATAAATCAAATGAAGTTTATCTCAAAGACGTGGAATAGAATCACAATCCAGCTACAAGTTTTTCTTCTCAAAATAAGGTACCAGATATTTCATCCCAAAACTTTCCAGCTCTAAAATCAGTATTCCAAGCTCCATGGGTCCACTGGGGAGTATTTGTTCCTTTTAGAAGTGAACGGTTTTGGAAACTCCTTCAGTCTCCTGATTGCACAGCACTAGCCAGCAAGCTAGACCTTCGCTGTAGTGGCTTTCAAATCGTGGTTGCCTCAGTTTCCAGGGAAAAGCTTCAGAAGTTCTAGAAACCATTTTGATTTGCTAATTACCAGATTTCCCACCTCAGGGCAGAGAGAAGCTGAGTCACCAGGAGAACTGACATGATTGAAGAGGAGTGGGGCGGCTGGTTGCCTACCTGCTTATCAGCAACTTTCGGGCTTCTCCACCCAAACCGTGAACCTAGTCCCAAATTTTCCTTGAAAATCGCCTTCTGCTGCTTTAGAAAAAATCTGTTGAGCATCAAGATACACAAAGAGTCCTGTAGCTCCCGAAAGCCACAGAAAGCTTCCTGAGAGAAGTTTCTGCACCGTGGATATTCATGCTGAGCAAACTGCTCAGGATAGCAATCACAGTCGTCATTGCTGTGAATACCCAATCTAAAACTGCTGTGCACAACATGAACAACTGAGGCACAGATTATCATCAAAACAATGTCATTTTGTTAAAAGAAAGAAACAGATGCTGGTATGAGCACTCAATGCAAAGCTTAAGAGCTGAAGCCGAGGAACCTCAATTTATTAAGAATTTGGATTTTGTTTCTAAAGTATAATCATTTTTCTGGAAAGTCGTTGGCTAACAGCCCTCCCTCTACAGCAAAGAGTGTGGAAAGTACACATTACTGTTAATAATTAGACTTTAGAACCAATTTTAATCCTCTTTGCTATGCTTCCTTTAAAAGGGATGTCAACACCAACTTTCTTTTTGAAAGAGAAAGAACAAGATTGAATAATGTTTTAAAAAGATATAAAGGTGTTTTATCATCACATATTAAAAGGTGGCATATGGAAGAAGCCTGGGTGTTCTACTCAGGCATTTCTTAATAATGGGTCACAATTCCCTAGGAGTTGGAGAAGGAGTTCAAGAATGTTTTTAAACTGAAGGTGTTTTCAGAAAACTTGTGCTGGACACCAGCACTGCCTGGAGAAACAGTAAGAAGAAGGTGACGACAAGAGGCCAGTGGGAAGTGTGTGCTCAACCAGGAAGGGGAACTCCAGGCCAGGGAAACGCCCCACCCTTCCACTCAGCTCCACACCCCTCGCCGCAAACTGCTGTGATGAGAAAACACCGACACCTGATTACCCCCACAGCCTGACTTCAGCCTGACCCTTTAGTCTATCCGTATGGGGTGGACAGAGAGTTGACAGGCATCTATGAAGTCAGAAATGTGTGCCTGGACTGGAAAGAAATTTAAGGTTAAACTCATGAATTCTCACTCCAACACTATCCTAGCACCAGAGATAACAGAATTGCTCTGATGGCCACTCCACCCCGACATTCCCACAAAATAAGAGCCCCCACTTAGAACCTAGCAAGTGCCAACATCATCTGTGACATTGCTCATCTCTTGAAATAACATCTTCCAGAGGCCAAGAAGTTTGTTGTTGAGTTATTGGAAGATTTCAAAGTCTTCACACAACGCACACTGAGGATACCTGACACTCAACTTGAATATAGTTCAACTATAAGATCATCTCTTCCTATAACTTTGAAATTGAACCTATCCCACTTTCAATTTTTTATAGAAAAGATTTCTCTAGTTAATTTTTTTCAATTCCACAGTCATTTATTGAACTCTTATTGTGTGGCAAGCATATAGAGAAATGTGGTTCCTACTATGGAACCTACAGTCATAAATACTTTGTGAAATGTGTGAGAAGTATTATGAGAGAAGTAAACAAAGGATGCTAAAGGTGAGGTGGGGACAGAAAAACTGAGTAAATTTTTTAAACCAATTTCCTAAGTAAAATTCTTTCCTAAAAGAATTCTCTTTTAGCTATTTGATATCGGTTACCAACGGAATTCCTTACTAGAATACTAATTTCCTATGTAAGCTCTTCATTTAAACTTCCAGATTGTGAATTACTGCATCATTCAGTCACTCAACAATTATTTGGGCACCTACTATGTGTGTAGAGAGTTCATCTTTGGATTTCTAGATCATGAACCAATGGTTTAATGAGCCTCAAGTAATCCAGAAAATTTGAATCCTTGAGCAGAAATATCTGAGTCTTTTGCTTGTTATTCTTTGCTCGGCTCTCTGGAAAGAATTCTACAAGAGTTCGGGTGAGACAGATAAAATAAAAATAAAAACCACCTTACTAAACCAGGGAAATTTTACATCAGCATATCAAGTTATATCCAAATAGCCAATATGAAAATTGCTATCCAGATTTCACAGCATAATCAAACAATAACAAGGAAAAAAAGTTGATTCAAAATATGATCTAGGTAAGATAACCAACAATGTTTGTCTTCCCCTGAGCTATTGTGATGATTAATAAGATAATGTTCACAAAGGACTTTGAAGGAGTAATGCAATGTACTTTGAAGCATTATCTTTTTTTATTAATGAGTTTTGATTCTGACAGCTGCCAATTGTACCGCAGCCACGGTAAACCCTTGGTTGTCCCCTCAAAGGAAGAGAAATTCGATACGAGAGGGAAGATAGTGTACAGTGGGGCAGATCCACTTGCTCCAAGAGAAAGTCAGATCCTGACAGAGACAGAAGCTGTAAGTAAATCAACTAGAACACAGTTGAGAGGGGCAGGTGGTGTTAGGATGTGACCTAGGCTAGCATAGAAAGAAACACAGCCCAGATCCACCCAGAGTTGCCTAAACCAACCCGAAGTTAATTGTATCCCATTCATTCATTCACTCATGTACTCTCTTGCCAAATATTAAGCACCTCTATGTGCCAGGCAAAGTGCTAAATGCTGAGGATATAAAAACAAATAAAACGGCCTCTGTTTTCAAGGATCTCATTTTTTGGTGAGGGGTGTGGAGGAGAAGGGAATAGAAAAGCACAAAAACAAACACTTATAACTGGACAGCTGCAGCGTATGTGAATGGAATACGTATAGGACAGAGAGTGGACGCAAGAAGTGCTCTGTTTTCAGGGAAGGGAAGTAATTGGAGAAATTCGAGAAAGACTGTGTCATAAAGGACAGAGCAGGGAAAGGCATTTCAGGCAGAGGGAATATCCATCACCTGGGCTACCTATGGGTGGCACCCCTAGAGGACCAGTGACCATGCCAGAAGGTGACCCTGGAGATGAGTAAAGTTTTAAGTGGCCCACGGTGTAAGATAAGGTTTTGTCAGATGTTAAGGATCAGTTCTAGGAATTAAGATTTATCTTAAAGGCACTGAGAGGATTCTCGAATGCCTTTTTTTTAAAACAGCAAGTAACATGATCATCTTTATGGTCTGGAGGGATTTGTCTCACAGCCGCAGAAATGGGATTGGGGAGAAGGTTGGGCTGGAAGGCCAGCAGGGAGCCTGTGTAATTGTCCTGGTGAATGATTCCAAGAGATAAAGCGGAAAGGACAGAGATAACACATGCCAACAAGGCGACATCAGATTCGAATACTGACCAGAGTGGGAATGGGGGAGCATCGGGAAGGTCACTCCCAGGTTCATGATCTAGGTGACAGATGAGAGCGGAGCCAGTCACCGGGAGAGGCAAAGGGGAGAAGGGAAAAGCCGGTGGCATAGAAAATCCATGGGTTTTTTTGCGTATGTTCCTTATTTCAGTGACTAACCTCACCACTCATTCTGTCCTCAAGGAACCTGTGCATCTCAAACTACACATACGTGGCAGGAAGAGAAGAAATGCCAGGCAGAGGAACAGGGGCTCCAGAAACAATTCTCTCCCCTAATTCTCTCTTGGCTTTCTGCTTGTAGAATATGCATTTAAAAAGCTAAAGTCGTTTTAGGGACAAATTTCAAGCAAAGCCTCTGCCACTCCGCTTTTAGATACCTCGACGATGTCTAAATGAAAATAAAGGTTCAAATTAAGTTCAGAAAACTTTAAAGTACTTTTTAACGGTGGAACTGTAGCCTTTAGGGTGGCTTTATTTCTTACTTTGTTTCATGTGTTAAATATTAACTTGAATTTTATAAAAATTAGGAGCTTTAACAGGTAGTATTTATACTTACCAATTAAAAATGTGCCTATGCAGCCAAAGAAACTGTCATAAGAGCAAACAGACAACCTACAGAATGGGAGAAAATTTTTGCATGCTACACATTTGATAAAGGGCTGATAACCAGAAACTATTTAGAACTCAGGAAAATCAGCAAGAAAAAATCAAACGACC
>CAUYSK010126674.1:0-16814 GCA_963575035.1 Avahi laniger | reverse complement strand
CCTGGATAGAGCTGGAACCCATTCTACTGAGTGAAGTATCCCAAGAATGGAAAAACAAGCACCACGTGTACTCACCAGCAAATCAGTTTCACTGATCAACACCTAAGTGGACATATAAGAATAACATTTATTGGGCGTCGGACAGATGGGAGGGGGGAGGAGGGGACAGGAACATGCACACGTAATGAGTGTGATGTGCACCACCTGGGGGATGGACACGCTTGAAGCTCTGACTGGGTAGGGGGCAAGGGCAACGTAACCTAAACATTTGTACGCCCATAATATGCAGAAATAAAATAAAAAATAAATAAGGAAAAAATAAAAATGGGAGTTGGAATCAGAAGACCATTTACTGGTGAGAAACACAACTTGTCAGAGCCACCATTTCCTCCCGTTAATTCGCTCTTAGTTAATTGCCATCTTTGTAAGTGGCCTCATATCGTTCCCATAGATGCCCACAATGCTACAGTACTGTCCCATGGAACTTCCTGCAATGACAGAAATCATTTTTGTGCTGTCCAATATGGTAGCCACTGACCACATGTGGCTATAAACACTGGAAAGGTAGTTAATACAACTTAGGAGTTGATGTTTAAATTAAAATTAAAAGTAGCTAAAATTAAAATAGTCACATGTGGCCAGTGGCTATGTCTCCCTGAAGGCTAAGCCAGAGGGTCTGCTTCCTCCATCCTTCGCCACTGCCTTGAGTCAAGCATGGGGCCCTTGCAGGGCCTCCATAAATGCATCTGACCAATTGGCTACGTGGTCCCAGTTTGCACAGAATCGTGACTGGACCTGTTCAGTGAAGGTGAAATGACTGAGCCCTCACAGCTGGTGGTACAATGGAGAAAAGCAGCTTAACCTGGGCACCTAGAGGAGTGTCACTTGTTCCGTTCTCTGCCACTTGCTCAGTTCTCTGCAGCAATGGGTGGCTGTGTTATCCTGGTCACTGCTGAGTCTGTCCTTGCATGGGTTTGCATGTGTGCATGTCAATTGCGTGTGTAAATGAGAGCAGTTCTGGAAGGATGAGAGCCGCCCACTCCTCCAGCCCTGCCTTCCCAGTGGGTGGCCTTGGTCCTGTCTCCTGCTCACTGAGGAACTTGCTGAGATGACACAGGCTTGAAAAGAGGAGGGAGAAACCCACTCCAGGAGCAGAGGGCCTGAATGCCTTCTCTCCTGACAGCTGAGAGAATCGCCCCTTCTACCGTCATGTTCAGCAAACGCCACTGCTGACACTCTCCCGGGAGTAACAATAGGCTCTTTCTTCTCGAGCGCTGACCGTTTCCGTGGGCGCCTTCGCGTCTCTCCTGGCAGGAAAGGCCACCACTGATGGCTCCCTGGCATCCTCGGGTGGCTGTGATGCATCCCCGCCATTGTCATCAAGATGATCAAAGTTCTGCCATCTTTACATCGAGTCCGGAAGGTTTAGATCCGGGGCTGTCTTTCAGCTGGGTCGCAAGTGGCACATTTATAAAACCCCATGCTTCTGAACTGAGCCACGAAGCTCAATCGGCTGATCAAATCGCCACCTCTTCTCGGGTGTTTCTCACGGTCTGTGCGCCACCTAGAGGCCACTGCCTTAAATTCCGACTCAGTTCCAGCAATCAACCTCTTTCCCTCCTCAACCTAAAGACCCCAGAAACCCCGTCTTTGCTGAGTAGGCTCCGTTTTGCTTCAAGTCCCCCAAGTTGGCTTTCTGTGGTCCCAAACACTCCTCTCAGGGGTCCTCGGCCTGAGGGAGGGCTGCACAACCGGAAAGTCTTTCCAACACTTTCCAGCCTCTGCCAAAGGAAAAGAGCTTTCCAGGTTGTCTCCAGACTGAAGAAAGAGGAGAGGAGACTTCCTGCTGACGTCCCAAACCTTCCCGAGGGCTCGGTGCCAGGAGACCGGGCAGCGATCTGACCGGCGCTCCGGCTGGGAGTTTCTGCGCGGCGCCCGCTCGCCCAGGACCGGAGACCCAGTGCACCGCGTCCTCCCGCCCATAACCCCGTCTCCGCCACACGACACAGATTAGGAGGTGACCCAGGGCATCATGCCATTTTAGGGGAATTGATACCAAATATTTTATTGTCGTAAAATATACGTAACACAAAATTTACCCTTTAACCATCCTTGGGGACAGTTCGGTGGCATTAAGCACTCTCACAGTGCGGTGAGTTGCATTTCCAGAACTTTTTCATCATTCCAAACAAAAACTTCATGCCCACTAAACAATAACTCTCCACTCCTCCTTCCCCCCAGCCCCTGGCAGCTTCTATCTACTTTCTGTCTCTGTGACTTCGCCTATGATAGGTGTCTCATGTAAGTGGAATCGTGCAATTTTTGTCCTTTTGTGTCTGACTTAGCCAAACATTTTTAGTTGAGGCTGATTTTCTTGGGGAATATAGGCCTGGCTTTCCTTTCTGTTTTCTCTAAAGTAGAAATGGGAAAAAAGTCGGCAAAATGGGCTTCCGCCTTGCCCATACCTCACTGCCAGCCCTGGCCACACTCTCCGGCTGGGCGTGCCTCCGAGGTGGCAGGGAGGAGCCAGGCTCAAGTCCCCCAAAACAAACAAGGAAGCGTCCATTGTTTGGGGACTTAGGAAAATCAGGCCTTGGCTGGTTATTGGCTTGGTCTTAAAGTGACCCAAAGAAGGCTGTCTCTGTGAAATCCGACAGGAGGGGCTGCCCCTGCAGACCTGTGGGTAACTGGAGGCTCTGACCCTGGAAGTTTGAGGCCAGACAAGGAGGTGGCGGCTCTGAGTGTCTGGACATGTTGGCATGGAGGTTTCTGGGTTTGTGTGTCTGGGTATAACTTGAGGATTCAAGGGGGGTGACGTCTACACTTCTTTCTTCCTGCATTTGACAGAGACTTGATTGTGTGCTTTACAGTCATTTTTTTTATTGCACTAACAGAATGGATCCTCTTGTGTAAATGGCTATTACTATCATGTAGGTTTCGGTTATTTTTACATTACAAAACTGTAATTCTGAAAATGCCACTTCCTGGGGAGAAAGGGATTGGAGCACTGGAGTGAGTCATTGTAATAGTAACAACTAACATTTATATAGCATTTAATGGCTTATAAAGCATGTTTCATAAACATGATCTCATTCCTCATCCCAGAGAACAAAAGGAAGTTGGAAGAGTTTATAAGTGGCACCAGGAAGGGATGTATTATTTATTGGTTTCAAGAAAATGGTTATCATGTCAGATCTGCAAATAGGATTCAAACCCGAGATATCTCCTTGGCTGAACAGAGGGACTTAATAGGAATTCACCGAGAACAAGAAACCTACACATTAGAGAAAAGAACATCTGACTGGGAATTACAAGAAATTTGAGATATTCAGGAAACGGGCTCCTAAAGCTGACCTCTATCTAAGTCAATGTTTTTTTAGTCAGTGGTAAACATTGGGTTGACTAATATTAACTTATTTCTTTGCAGGACTTCTCAGAGACTTTAATATGTTCAAGTGCATTTTGACTTCCCAAAATGGGGCCAGAGTATACAGTGTTTCTCACACATGTTTGATAGTGGAATAGTGTTTGAGACTAATGTTCCTTAGGACATACTTTGGGAAGTGCAGACTAAGAAGAGTGGGTCCCTGAACCCAGGAGAGAACATGTCCACCAAAAAGTGGAAACAAAGAGCTTTCCAGAGAGGGAAAGGAGGCTGATGATCTAAGCAGAATGGTCTGAAGCCCAGAAAAGGAGAAAAGAAACAGAAGGGGCTTACGCCTCCAGTGAGTACAGATAAGCCTAAAAGCAGCACGTCCAGCTACAGAGCTTCCCATGGTGGTCGAGCCCGTTTGAGTGTGGTCAGTGCAGCCTCTGCCCTTCCATCTCCACCAGGCTGGCAGCAATGGGGTCAGGGAGGACCCATCCCCCAAGTTCACAGGGAGTCTCTCGGACCGGTCCAACCCGGTCACGCAGGAATGCAAAGACACCTCGAATCATTCAGTCCTATGGGCACTGCACTTAAAAGGAGCCCTCAACACAGATTTGGAAACTCTTCAGTCATACTTTTTGGATGGTATAGAATTTAATTATTTGAATGGGATTTAATTTTTACCATGTGTAGGCATAAAGATTGTCAAAATTTTGCTTTCCAAGCCCCTTAAATCAGAATCCTAGTGATATCTGCCACTTTGAACTGCTTTCAATGCGCCCAACATTGTACTAAACACTCTACATCTGTGTTTTTGTCAGACTCTCACAACAAGCCTTTGAGAGAGTTTAGATTCTTTATTTTGCAGCTGAGGGAACTGTGTCTTAAATATGTTAGGTGGCTTGTCATTGATCAGAGCTAGTAGGCGATAGAGCCCAGATGCTAAGTAATCTAGCTTTAGAGACTCCATGCTTAACCATGAGGCTTTACTGCCTCATCATATGTGGAAAAGTTTGCTAGTTGCCCTACCCACCCCCATTCATTCTCTCTGGAAGGCTACTCTTCCAGAAGAATCTTGGTTTAATTCCTTGAAGCCATGTCTATATTTCCCAGCCTCCCTTTCAGCTAGGTGTGCTTAATGAAGCAGAAATCACCAGGTGTAGCTTCTGTGATGGCTACTTAAAAGTCTATCCTGCTGCAAGGCACATGGTGTTGACCTTTTCCTGTTTCCTCCTGCCTAAAACTCAGAGGTGATGGCTGGACTTTCAGGAGCCATTTTGGACCATGAAGTGTTTTAAGGATTCTACCTCACTTGCTAAAGAAGTCTAGGTTCTTGCCAACCATGGAACCAACATACTTGCTATGGACTGCATACCTCCAAAGATAAATTAGCCTTTATTGTATTTAGACCACTGTTATTTGGGTTTTCTGATCTACAAAAATTAAGCTAATGCTAACAGACACACCATGCCATATTTCAAATTGTGCTTCCTGGTCTTAATTTCTAACTGCCTGCCCCATCAATGAATAATTTCTTCCATTAAGTCCTGTTTCCTTTCCACACCCCATTCCCCAGAGATGCATGTTCCCTGCCTGTGTGACTCAAGTCTCAAGTCCCAGTTTTCTACACCCACAGAGCCTCTCCCTTTCTGGATCTAACAATTAATACCATAACCACTGGGCCCTGTATTCTTTTCAGCATCATTCAAAATAGTATTAGGAACGTTATATAGTAACAGTGGTTTGGGGAGAAGCATGGTTTGGTGTACGTAGGACTGATCTAGTAGAAAAAATAAGGGGGAGATTTACCCTTTGCAAGCTGCAAAGATGCAAAGGAAAAAACAGTAGGCAACATCTTCCTCAATGTGGGCCTAAGACCCCCCTGACTCGGCAGTAATGACTTTTCTGTTTTATAGAAGGCAGATGGGATTTTAATGGTCTGTGACTATTGTCTGTTTTCTTTAAGAAACATACACTGAGACCCATGCAGCCCTTTCAGGCAATAGTATGCATAGCCACAAAAAGGAAGGTAACATTTGCAAATCCCTGCATAAATCCTTTCTTTTAGAAATGATGCTCTTTGCTCTTCTCCCCACCCCTACCCACCCTCAAAATAAATAAATAAGATGACATGGGCCCTTCTACTTTCCAGATGAAGTAGGAGAGTTGTGACTGAATAGCATCACAATGCCACCTTCTTTTGCCATGAAGACAACAACAAAATGGAGCATTTCTGGATATACTAAATATTGGGATACTCTTGAGGAGAGAAGGAGATAGAGCTTGGACAGGGCAGTGGAGGACTCCTGGGTGGCTGGCAAATCTCTATCTTCCAACACAGATGTTCATTACAAGAGTTTTGTTGCTTTAGTTAGTAATTCATCAAACTATATGCTTTATTTCTGGATTTGTGTTATCTTTAACATAGAAGGATAAAGGTGGGGGAGGTCACGTCATCCCACCAGAAACATCTAGTCATGTTCACCTGTAGAAAGCAGATGGATTCTTTCTGCCATCCACCCTCAATGCCAAGGAAAAAATGTTGGCTCCAGAAAACAGAAGTATCCCATTTCTGTAGATGGGATGTGACAATCATGATTTCCCTGAGTACCTTCTCCAGCTAGTAAGAGTTGGAAAAGCATTTGTGTGTGCATGTGTGTGTATTCTTTTCTTTTCTAATTTTTAAAGCAAGCTCATGAGACAGGTACTTTCATTATCCCCATTTTACAGATGGAGAAACTAAGGCACAGAGAGGTGGAGTATCTTGCAGTTAGTAAGTGCCCAAGTCAGAACTCACATGCAGTCTGGATTTTGCTTACAATCCATTTGGAGCAGGGGGAACAAGCTAGAGTAGTTAACTATCTGGATGTGGTTTCCTGGAACGTGGAACTTTCAGTGTGAAAACTGGGAAAGACCCAGGCAAACTGAGACGGTTGATCACCCTAGATGGTCTGCTCTCTGCCATCTCTCAAGCGTAGGGACAATCTCTCCCAGAACAAAACTCAGGCGACAGCTGGATCTTTACGATGGATCTGTGAGCCACAAACCCCCATCAGAGTGCACACGAAGCAGCATTGAGGGCTGGCTGCCTGGTGAGGCCAGGGCCTGCCTGGGATTGAGTCAACTTCCTGATACAGAAGGCTGAATCAATCCTGACACCTAGAAGAAGAAATCGATGGCAGCAAAGGAATGGTTTCAATGAGAACAAAATTTACATTTCTTTATATTGGGTTGTAAATTCCTCTTGGACTTCCCATCAGTCTAGACCATGTTTAATTCTGTCAGTCACTCGGAGAGAGTATTGTGGTTTCAGTAGACAAGGATTTGTGCACACTTCTATAATCCCTTGCTGGGGAACAGGGCTCAGGGCATCCACAAATGTCACACACGCCTCTGCAGCTGACTCGAAGCTGTTAATAGCATTCAGCTCGTTGTTGGAAGGGATATGATTCAGCAGAGGCCACACAACTTGCCACCAGAGTCCTTTTCCTCTGGTGTGTAATGAATAGGAGAGGCAGACATAGCATTGTGGAGTCACAGAGGTGGAAGGAACACAGGGTGCGTGCGCAGCCAGGGGCCTGTGGGAGGGGTTTGGAGCTGCAGTTGGTGGTGGGGCTGGGTGGGAGAGCAAGGGCATTAAAAATGACCATCATCTGGCCGGGTGCGGTGGCTCATTCCTGTAATCCTAGCACTCTGGGAGGCCGAGGCGGGTGGATTGTTTGAGCTCAGGAGTTCGAGACCAGCCTGAGCAAGAGCAAGACCCCATCTCTACTAAAAAAAAAAAATAGAAAGAAATTATCTGGACAACTAAAAATATATAGAAAAAATTAGCCGGGCATGGTGGCCCATGCCTGTAGTCCCAGCTACTTGGGAGGCTGAGGCAGGAGGATCGCTTGAGCCCAGGAGTTTGAGGTTGCTGTGAACTAGGCTGATGCCACGGCACTCACTCTAGCCAGGGCAACAGAGTGAAACTCTGTCCCAAAAAAAAAAAAAAATTGACCATCATCTGACTATAGTTCATTCATATTCCCCATGATATTTCCTGCAATAGTCATTTAACAAATACTCATTAAGTACCTGCTGAGTGTTTATTCTCGGCAACCCTTGGTGGTCCTTGGCTTATCGATATACTTCTCCAATCTCTGCCCCCCATGCTCCAGTATGACCTCATTGTAACTAATTACATCTACAAAGTCCCTATTTCTGAATACAATTACGTTCTGAGGTACTGAGGGTTAGGATGTCAACATATATCTTTTTTGTGGGGACACAATTCAACCCATAAGAGAATGACCTGGGGCAGGTACTTTAGTTGCTCCATCTGCAAAATGGGAATAACAATAGCACCAACTTCCGAGGATCAATGAGTTAATAATAAATGCATAAAAAATGCATAAAACTCTCAAAGCAGTGCCTTGAATGCAGTAATTACCACCTAAGAATTCACCCTTATTTTATTTTTATATGCCAGTTATGAACCACTATATTGATTTCACACCCCACATTTTAAAGAACATTGCGCTAAATGTACCTGACCCATTGCCAACGCAACAGAATTCCAGTGGCTTCCAAGGCCTTCCTTACTGCCTCTGCTGACCACCCAGCCTCCTCTATCCCAGTCTCCCTTCCACGGTGAACTTCTTTCAGTTACTAGAAGATGTCATAATCGCTGTTGTCCCCAGGATTTCATTCAGCCTCTTATTCTACTCCTATCCCCACTAGTTTATCCTTCAGGCCTCAGTCAAACGACACCCCATCCAGGAAGTCTTCCCTGACCACCACCTACAAATTCTCCCTGCATAGCACTGATACCATGTTATTAATGTCAGTTTACTTGTCTGTGACCTCCCATACTATAAGCTCCCTAGAGATGGCATCTGACTTATTAACTATTATATGCCCAACACCAACTACAGTGCCTGGAAAACAGTCTTGTTTGCCTACCCAACCTTTATCTAATAGAACCTGAATTTTTTTTCTAGTATCGATAACTCCAGAACACCAAGGAGGTCTAAGAGTGAATCATGGCTGGTCTGTTCCAATCATGGAAACTCATTCACCTTCCCAGCAGCTGATTTAGAGATGGGCAATGGGACCCAATTTTGGTCAATGAGACATGAGAGATCTGCTGGGGTGATTTCTGGGAAATAGTTTCAGGAAAATTCTAAAGAGTTGCAGGAGAGGAAAGAGCCCATGCCTGTCTCTAGGTGAGTGAGATGGCAGCTGTCCTGCATCCATGATAAGAGACGCACAAGGGCAGATGTCAACCTGCTGAGGATGGCAGAGCCAAAGTATGGAAAGAGCCCATCTTAGTGATTCTGCAAAGACTCTGCATTAACGAGCCCTAGAACTGCCCCTCTGCTTGACTTCTTGTGATGAGATCATACCTTTTCACTATATTACTGTATAATAATTAGGTCGAGTTTTCTGTCACTTGAAGTGGAACATAACCTAATTGATACAGGCACTCAGGAAATATTTTCGAATGAATAAGTGTTTAGATGCTAAACATGCTGAAGAAGGAAAAGAGAAACGAGACGGAGAAGGCCGACCATCTACACAAGCCAGACACAGGAGGGCTCTTTTGTGTACGTCACAGCACTGAATCTTTACAGCAATCTGGTGACCATAGAAATTTTACCCATTTAGAGATAAGGGAACTGAGGCTTAGAAAAATTTATATATTCAACTCGAGATCATGGAGCTAGAAAGCCCTGAAACTGAGCGCTATTTAACTACTATTTTGTGAGGACTTATTTCAGCATCTTAGTTCAGACTTTTCATTCATAATACAAGATTTAAAATTTTTTTTCATTTCCACTTTCCATTCAACTTTTACCTTAGTCTAGAAGTTAGGTATTCTAATTTTGATCTTATCCTGGTCATTCCTAACCTTTGACCCATACTCATGTTTATTTACCCTTATTAATTTCTCAGTGCTGTTACTGTCTCTATCTTTCCCTCCAGAGTATCAGAGTCCAAGGGACTTTCCAAGCAACCCTACCCAAGAAACACTCCCATGGCATCCTTAACCCCTCTTCCACCTCCCTTTAAGTTAATACTGGAGCTTCTCCAGGGTTGACCTGGGAGAGGGAGCAGCAGCCGACGCTAGCTCACCGTCTGGGCAGTTAGCCCAGGTACGGGAAATAAATCCCAGGTACGTCCATTTCCAAAACATATTATTTTCACTATACCATGAGGCCTGAAAACACACATGTAACCTACAAGCATATTTCTTTAGTAATCTTGGAAAGAACAAAACTGATTTGTGCAGCTTTCTGCAGCCCTTCTCCCCTCCCCTCGGTTGGAATGAGTGACGGGAGCAGAGAATACCGTCCTTCCTCGACCTGCCGGCGTGTCTGCTTCTTGCAGCCAGCATTTCACAGATGAATGCTGTAGAAAATGTCTTAGCTACATCCAGGGAATTTCAAGTGCTTTCCTCCTGTTTCTGAGGGAAAACAAATAAGCAAACAAAAACTGTCTTTTTCTGCAGCAAAGCCCAGGAATTGGCAGCGGAAAGGGCCTGTGAGCCGGGAGGCATGTGCCCTCTAGCGGTCATCTGTAAGAAGTCCCAGCCAGATGGTCATTCTCGCAGCAAACAGCAGGAGGAAGCGCACCGAGTACGGGAGATGGAAAGAGAATGCCTGAGAACGCTTTGAATAATAAACCGTAATGGTGGAAAGCCACCTGCTTTAGCATTTTATTGAAAATACCAAACACAGGTTGTGGGTATTAAAGTGGACATCCGAGCTGTTCACAAATCCTGGCAGATTTTATTAAGCTACCCTGGAATTACCTCCCCAGCACTGAGCCCCTGAGGCTTAAGGGTGCTGAGCTGGGGAAAATCCACTCGCCAGACTTCCTCCTGGGGAGGGAAGGCTGTTTTTGATGGGAACATATTTGATAAGAAGCTGAGACCTGTGTGCACAGAATGGCCGAGGGTTTGTTTAATTGCCGTCTGGGCAAGGGAAGATGACGAGGACATAAGAAATGAGAAAGCAAGGTGAGGGAGGGACGCCTGCTCTCGACGTGCGAGCTCTCCCAGCCACCCCCCAGCACGACCCCCGCCCCAGGCCTTCACACCCGTCCTCACGGACCGCTGTGTGAGGGGAGCTGCGCTCTGAACCAGGGTTGATGCAAGGGTGAAAACGGCAGGTGAGCACAGGTGTGGGGTGGCCTAGGGAGCCACAGGAGTCATGGAAGGGATTAGACCACGATCGGGTCGCACCAAGTTCAGCCAGATCTCTTCGGGGGAGGGGGACCTGGCTGCCAAAGCGGCACGGACATAAACGTGGGTGAAATAGATGTTTAGGCTTGGGTTTCCAGAGACGACAACCAAACTAACAGCAACTCCAGCGAATGCCAGCGTTCACATGGTGTTGACAGCAAGAAGAGACCTTGATAGCAATGGTCCCTGCCCACTCAGAGATGAAGAATGGGACTTCGTAGTCCAGGGACAGAGCCTGTGATCTGAAAACAATGCAATAAGCTGCTGGAATTCCTTCAGGCTTAATTATTTAGGTTTCCCAAGGGTGGGAAGGGAGGATAGACAGAGAAGACAGGCCCAGATAAGCAATCCGAGGTTCCGAGACTTGTGTGCTGGAGCTCAAACCTAGGCCTCCGACTGCAGATCCCACATTCTTCTCATAGCTGATGCTGCCTCTCCCGTTCGGAAAGGCCATTTTTCTAGGTGTTTTTTTAATGGTGAAATACGGTAGCCCCCACTGATCCAAGGTTTCGATTTCCATGGTTTCAGTTACCTGTGGTGAACTGAGGTCTGAAAATATGAAATGGGACATTCCAGAAATAAACAATTCATGTATTTTAAATCATGTGCCATTCTGAGTATCATGAAGAAGTCTCACGCTGTCCCACTCCATCCCCCTCTGTCCTGCCTGGGACGTGAATCATCCCTTTGTCCGGCGGATCCACACTGTCTACGCCACCCGCCTGTTACTTAGCAGCTCTCTTGTTCCCAGACTGACTCACAGTATCACAGTGTATGTGTTCAAGTCACCCTTATTTAACTTAATGACCCCGAAGTGCAAGAGTAGTGATGCTGCCATATTCTTATAAGTGTTCTATTTTATTAGTTACTGTTGTTAATCCCTTACTGTGCCTAATTCATAAATTAAACTTCATCATAGGTATGTGTGTATAGGGAAAAACAGTGTATATGGGATTTGGTACTATCCGAGGTTTCAAGCATCCACTGGGGTCTTGGAACAGATCTCCCATAGATAAGGGGAAACTATTGTAACTTCAGTTGAGAAAAGCTCATATTCAAATGCTTCTCTCTGACTTAGCCTACTGCCTTTCTCTTGGTACTAGAAAAATCAGTGTTATAAGAGCCCTAAAACTGCCAACACATCTAAAAAATATTTAGCTCTTCATTTGAGGATGGGACCCAACTGACCAAATAAAACCCGAATAAAGAGTATATAACTGCTCTCGCCCATATCTTTCCTGTGTGCCAGGAAACAACTTCGATATTCCTTCCCACTGAGATTCCTTTCTTCCAAAATACTCCATGTATGTGGCTTGATAATATGTTGTCTGACGTGTGGACACAGTAAGAGCAGGATGAGATTTTATTTAGCTTTGCTAGAGGTAGGGGGGAGTAGCATTTTTGGGGTGTCTTTTGGTACATGGGAAGTGAGCGAATGTTCTCACATGAGCAGGAGGAAGAACTCATGCACTTCCCAAATTTTACAGCAAGAGACAACTATTGAAAAGAGAGGGCTTAGTCATTCAGGGGCACACATTCGCCTCGTCACTAGGCTACGGTGCAGCACACCAGAGTCACAGTTTGCCCAGAAGCTTTACATTTATTGCATGATGATTCATTCGGATGCCACCGAATGCCATTTCTGTGATCTGAACTGACTTTTTTTTTTTTCAAGCACAATAAAGCGAAGACAATTTGGAGTCATCTGCCTTGTTTCTTCAATAAAAGAAAGACTTGAATTTACACAGCCTCTTTTCTCCAAAGAGCTCGCATGCTTGCCCATCTGGGGTCTCATTTGTCTTTGTTTCATCCCTGTGAAGTCAACAAAATGTGTCCTGCTAGCCTCAGGACCAGGGAAGGTGAAAGAGTAGGTAGGTCATTCCTGCTCACCACAAGGGGGAGCCCACGTGCCCCCTTCGCACACTTTCGTGGACAACTTTTGCCGGTCTACGGAGGAGCCAATCAGTACTCATTCTGCAAGTACCAGGGGGTCTCTGCCTGCGAGCAACACCGCCTAGCGCTGCCAGGTCTAGCAGTGGAAGGAGACCAGTGAACAGAGAATCACAATCCACTGTGACAAGAGCAGTGTTGCTGGCATGGATTAGGTACCGGTGGGAGAGAGTCAGCACAAACGGAAGTCAGTGCAAACGGAAGGTACGGGTGGGAGAGAGTCAGCACAAACAGCTCTAAAAAGTAAAGCTTCAGCATACATTTGAGTAAGTGAAATAATTGGAAAACATTATCAAACCCTTTTTAATTAGTTAAATTAATTAAATCAGACTTCCTGCTCACCAAAATGTACCTTACATGATTTCTATGCATGATTGACAAGTTCAGCTGAAAAGACTAAACTACTTTTTGTCTAATAATTACAAAATAAATAGAAAAATGCCCCTCTCCCCAAAAAGGAAAGCTTCAGATAACAAATCTTAAACAAGGGCGTGGAGAAGTCAGAACCCTCATATGTTGCTGGTGTGAAAGTACAATGATTCGGCTACTGTGGAGAACAGTTCGATAGTTCCCCAAAAAATGAAACACTGACTTGCCATGTTACCCAGCTAATCTGCTTCTAGGTATAAACCCAAAAGAACTGAAAACAGATGTTCAAACAAATCCTGTACACAGATGTTCATAGCAGCACTATTCACAAGAGCCAAAAGGTGGAAACACCCAAATGTCCATCAACAAATGAAGAGAGAAACAAGTCGTGGTGTGCACACAATGGAATACTATTTAGCCACGAAAGGAACTGAATTACCTATCGCTGCATACTGCAACACGCATGAACCTGGAAATCATTACGCTAAGTGAGAGAAGCTGGACACAAAGTCACGTAGTATATAATCCCGTTTGTGTGAAATATACCGCATATGCAACTGTATAGGAACAGAATGCAGATTGGTGGTTGCCAGGGGCTGGGGAGAGTGTTGAATGGGCAGTGACCGCTTAATGAGCGTGGGGTTTTATTATGGAGTGATGGAAATGTTCCCCAAACCAGGTAGAGAGGATGATGGCGTAACATTGTGAATGTACCAAATGCCATGGAATTGTTCATTTTAGGACGGTTAAGTTTATGGTACGTGAATTTTGTTTCAACAAATTTTAAAAAACAAGTAAAGCTTCAGCCAAGAGGTGCCTGGGAACAGGAGGACAGCAGGAGCTTGACCGATGGCCTGGAGCGGGGCACTTGAGTCAGAGCATCGTGGGTAAGAGGACGGCAGCAAGAACTGGGCCACGTGGGCAGTGTGGCGGGGCCGCCGCGAGTAGTCGTGTGCCGGTGGGGGACACCTGGCGGACTTAGGTTGGAGAGGGCTCTATCAAGGGGTGGAGAATTAGGCGGCAAATAGTTTCCAGATATATTTCCACTGAGTCTGTGTGTCCTGTGAAAGTCAATTCCAAATGCTTAGATAACCAACTGAGTGAAGACAGGAGTTGCCCAGGCAGGGGCCACACTAGCACTGCCCAGGGCAGCCCAGGCCTCACCCGGGGCCAGGACCAAGGTTTTTCACAGGAACTGTCCATTCCAGGTCTGTCGCCACTCGAACAAATGAGTAATCAAAGTCCCAGCCTTCTACTTCACAGGGCAGGTGCGATCATCTTTGCTGGGGAACCTTCTCAGACCTTGAAGTCACACACCGGGCATAGGTTCTTTTATTTATTTTTTTTTCTGAGACAGAGTCTCACTCTTTTCTCGGGCTAGAGTGAGTGCCGTGGCGTCAGCCTAGCTCACAGCAACCTCACACTCCTGGGCTCAAGCGATCCTCCTGCCTCAGCCTCCCAAGTAGCTGGGACTATAGACATGCGTCACCATGCCTGGCTAGTTTTTTCTATATATATATTTTTAGTTGTCCAGATAATTTCTTTCTATTTTTAGTAGAGACAGGGTCTCGCTCTCGCTCAGGCTGGTCTCGAACTCTTGACCTTGAGCGATCCACCCACCTCGGCCTCCCAGAGTGCTAGGATTACAGGCGTGAGCCACTGCGCCCAGCCCGGGCATAGGTTCTTAACCTTTAGTGTGCCATGGACCCTCCATGCTTCTTTCTTAACAGAAATTGTGAAATAACGTAATTTGGTGATGAGTCTAATAATAACGCCGTGGTAATAAGTATAAATGATATCTTGAGACATCTGCAACAACTATAATGTGATATAAAAATATCCATGACTTCTCCTGCAGGAAAAGGCACGGCATTGTTACCACTATGGTAGTTTTGTTGCCTACATTCGGGATTGAAGGAAATGCCAAATTTCAGTTAGAGGCTAAAAAAAAAAAAGATGAATTTTGCAGATCCCAGCTTCAGAACCTGCGCATTACAACCTGGAAAGGAGGTGTGGGGCGATGGCTAAACTTTCATCTCGTCATTGTGACCTCACAAAAAGAACTGAAAAAATGTCAGTGGCAGGAGGGATGGGCGGGAGGGCTGGGGAGAGTACTTTAAAGGGTAGGGACAGCAGGAGGAGCCGTGTAGGTGGCACTCATGTGTCCTGCATGCTATCTTGGATGACTGGTGGGGTCTGAGATTTTCTCTCTGTAGAACTGGTCGAGCAAGTTCTGCTCAATAAGTTTCCTATACCAACTAAGCAGGCTTTTATCAATGAATGGCATCTTTACTCAAGCAGCTCCATGTGTGTTTGCATATGTGTGTGTGTGTGTTGTGGGCATGTATAGAAAAAAAATTCCCAGACTCCCAGCCCAGGTGCAGTGGCTCATACCTGTAATCCCAGCACTTTGGGAGGCCGACATGGGAGGATTGCTTGAGGCCAGGAGTTTGACACCAGCCTGGGCAACACAGTGAGACCCCATTTCTAAAAAAGAATCTTTAAAATTATCCAGTAGTCCTAGCTACTCAGGAGGCTGAGACAGGAGGATTGCTCAAGCCCAGGAGTTTGAGGTTCCGGTGGGCTATGGTCATGCCCCTGTGCTCACTCCCTAGAAATTGCTCTTACCAGACAGATGGCAGGGGAAAACTCAACCTAGTGTCCTGTGTCCCCTCATGCTACCCCAACAACCGTAATGTAGGGCCTGTTTTAAAGAACCTCACTCCTTTGTAAGGACCACAAGGGGCCCCTGGGAGGAATGGTTATTAAATGTGTGCCTTTCCCTCCCATCCATGCCCCTGTCCCCTACCTGAATCTCTGCAGCTGCCTCCTCATTGGGCCTTCCAGGCCCCTCTTCTTCCTGCTAATCCTTCTCTACACTGTAACTCATTCCAGTTTTCTTCTGGAAACTCTACCCTACCTCCAAACCGTCACTCTTCAACTCGACCTCCAAGACCTGACACCATCTGGCTCCAGTGACACTCACAGCCTCATCCTTGGCCACTCCCGCCACCCCACTTGACCACCCAGCAAGATCAGGCCACTGGAGTCAGTTTCCCAGATATGCCAGGGTCTCTCCCCGCCAGACTCTTGACTGCTCTGGTCCCTTAAGGGTCTGTCTTCACCACCAGACTATGGCAGGAAGCGTCAGGCTGTCACAACAAAACACCATAGACTGGGTGGCTTAAACAACAAAAATTTATTTTCTCACAGTTCTGGCGGCTGGAAGTCCAAGATCAAGGCCATAGGTGTGGTTTCTCCTGAGGCCTGACTCCTTGGCTTGCAGGTGGCTGCCTTCTCACGGTCCTCACGTGGCCTTTCCTCTATGAGCGTGCAGCCCACTGGTGTCTCTTCCTCCTTTTACAAGGACACCAGCCGTATTGGATTAGAGCCCCACCCTAACACCTTCATTTTCACTTAATTACCTCTTTAAAGACCTAATCTCCAAATATAGTCACGTTTTGAGGTACTGGGGGTTAGGGCTTCAGCATGTGAATTTGAAGGGACACAATTCAGCCCACAACAGTGAATTTGGGCAAGTGCTTTAGTTTCTTCATCTGCAAAATGGGGATAACAATAGTACCAGCCTCTGAGGATCAATGAGTTAATAATGAATCGGTAAAACTCTCAAAGCAGTGCCTTGCATGCAACAGGCTGGCAACAGTTTTGTGAGCAGAGTAACTGACATCTGGAAGTAACGTAATAGGTTTGCTCCCTCCAGCCCCTGCTTCCCGTGCTGCTGTTTAAATACTGTAATAAATATAAAGCTCAGCAAATTAAGACTGAGAACCTGGAGGCACCAGCCCCCTTTCTGGGATAGTAGCTTCATTGGCAGACTTCCCCTTAGAGGGCTGGAGCCATGTGGTGTTTAAAGAACGTTCCACAATCACACATTCT
>CAUYSK010126673.1:0-11481 GCA_963575035.1 Avahi laniger | reverse complement strand
GTGTGAGTTTCTCACATGTAAGAATTTCTTAAGATTATATACTTAAAAGTGGAATTGGTGGGTCAAAGACTATGTACATCTTCTTTATTGGATATTGCCAAATTGTTCTCTGTGGTGTTTATACTTAATTTATACTTCCATCAAAAGTATATGAAATGTACAGTTCTCCAAAGCTTCCTCAACACTTGATGTTATGAAATTTTAACATTTGCACCATTCTGATGAAAGATGAACATTTCCATTTCCATGATTGGTAGTGAGGTTGAACACTTCATTACTCATTTATTGATCTTAGTTTGTTTTCTTCTGTGACTTGACTATTTGTGCCATTTTCCTATCTCTCATAGATTGTGAAAGTTCTTTAAATGTTCTAGATATTTATTGTTTTAATTATTTGTGTTACAAATTCTTCTCCTAATTTCTAGCTTATATTTTTCACTTTTTAGTGGTCTCTTAATTTTCATTTAAAATAAGTAAAACTGATCAATTTTTCCCTTTATGCTTTGAGCCTTTGCCTGTATTTAAGAAATTCTGCAATGATTAGAAAATATGTATTTTCAGTATATCAAATGCTAATCCCATCTCAGTGAAAGAATAAAATGTATCGTATAGAAAGTGTACGGAATTTGGTTTTAATGTGTTGTATCTGTTTTTAGTGTCTCAGAGATAGAATTCATATCATCTTTAGAGATAGTCACCTGCTTCAACTTAATAATTAATTTCAAGCAAGCATAAAATCAGAATTCTTCATCTCATTTTTCTGAAAATACAAGCAGTCTAATTTTAGGAAATGATTTGTTTTTTAACTTAAAAATTTAGGCTGGGTGTGATAGCTCATGCCTGTAATCCTAGCACTCTGGGAGGACTGCTTGAGGCCAGGCATTTGAATAGAAAAAGTAGCCTGGCATGGTGGCTTGCACCTCCCAGCTACTCGGGAGGCTGAGGCAGGAGCATCACTTGAGCCTAGAAGTTTGAGGTTGCAGTGAGCTATGATGGTTCCACTGTACTTTAGTCCGGGTGGCAGAGCACTCTGTCTCCAAAAAAAAAGAAAAAAAAAATTTAAATTTAAGCCAGGCATGGTGGCTAATTCCTGTAATCCCAGAACTTTGGGAGGCCTGAGATGGGAGGATTGCTTGAGGTCAGAAGTTCAAGACCAGCCTGGGCAAGACAATGAAACTCCTTCTCTACAAAAAATAAGAAAAAATTAGCCAAGTGTGGCAGCACACACCTCTCAGCTACTAGGGAGGTTGAGGCAGGAGGATCATTTAAGCCCAGGAGTTGGAGGCTGCAGTGAGCTGTGATGATGCCACTGCACTCCAGCCTGGCAGACAGAGAAAGACCTTGTCTCTAAAAATATCTATATATAATTAAAAATATATATATATTTAAAAATTTAAATTTATTTACATGTAATAAGATGTATTTAAAATTCAAAGGGTCTCTGTTCTTACCTCTAAAAGTTCTTCAGTCCCTATTCTTGGCTGTCAAACTCTTTTGCCTTTGCTTCTATTTTTTAGTCTTTGAAATACATACATATGTATATACAAATTCCTTCCTCTCCCCAATTTCCATGTATTTATTCCATCTTGGATTTCCCTAAGTGGGCTCTGTTCATGTAAGTTTATTGGGCTTCTAAAGACTGCAAGCAAAGTTTTTTGTTTTGTTTTGTTTTTGGTTTTGTCTAAGGTGTGACTAGGGGGTTTGCTATCAGTGTATGTTTCCCATATCTTCATTTATTAATCAAACGGAGAAAGAAAAGGAAAGCTGGAGGGAAAAGTTTTTGAAAGAGAAAAAGGTTGGTCGTTAAAATAATTTTAAAGAATTTTTAGTGCAATCAAAATTCATTTAGGGCTTAATTTAAATTTGTTTCACATAATTCAATTAAAAAAACAACGCATGAGTATAGCACTAAAACATTTCCATGTTAACAGAAGTGCTAAATATAATATTAAAATGGCATGATATTAATATAGGATTTATACCACAAAAAAGAAGAAATAAAGAGGAACCCCCGTAAGATAAAAGAGATTTAAGGGGGTAAGGAGAATTGAGGAGATGGTGGTTAAAGGATACAAAATTTCAGTTAGGAGGAATAAGATCAAGAGATCTATTGCAAATTATGGTGATTTTAGTTAATAACAATATATGTATACTTGAAAATTACTAACAGTAGAGTTTTAGTATTCTCACCACAAAAAATAAGTATGAGGTAATGCATGTTAAATAGCTTGATTTAGCCATTCTACCACGTATACATATATCGAAACATCATGTTTATGTAGCCAGAATGTTTGTACCCCCATAATATTCTGAAATAAAAAAAACAAACTTAAAAAATCATCATGTAATATACCATACATATATATATAATGTTTATTAGCCAATTAAAATCAATACATAATAAAATAAAATTTTTAAAAAGAGATTTAAGAGGGTGCTGGTTACATGGGCAAGTTCACTTTGTGAAAATTCATTAGATTGAACACTTATCAAGCTATATCCTTATTTATGCACTTTTTTGTATGAATATTTTACTTCCATCAAAAGTTTACTAAAAAAGAGATATAAGAGACAGATCAACCTGATGTAATACATAGACCTAGATTCCAATAAAATGAGGCTTTCAAAAAAAGTCTTTATTCACAGTTGGGAAATCTAAGTACTGGTATTTGATGACATGAGAGACATTAATGTTTAAGAATAACAGTGGTGTGGTAGTGGTTTCTTTTTTTTTTTTTTTTAAAGTCCTTTTACTTTAGAAATATAGGGAAGTACTTAATGGATGCAAAGAAACGATATCTGGGATTGGCTTCAAAATAATCCAGTGGGGGTGGATGGAACAAATAATGGGGATATAGATGAAAAAATTGATCATGCTTTGACACTTCTTTAAAGTGGATGATGGCTACATTGGGGTTCATTATATTATTTTTCTACTTTCGTATATGTTTGAAATTTTCTGCAACACAGTTAAAATGTTCACACAAACCCACATATATAAAGTTAAATTGACACTTTACCATTTCCCAAGCTAATTCTTTTTCACCATTGCTAAATCATTTAGAGACAAGGAATCTGTTGGAAATTTTTCATTACTCTGTTTAGACGCAGGATGGCACTCTCTGAATAAGTAATTAGCCAAAGTTCACTCCCACTGAATGAGCTCCTTTCCAAAGGGGCTACTTTGTAGGGCAGTTTATCTTAGTTGAGGTAAAAACTTTTCAAATAATTTACATAGATGTTTACTGCTCACACCTTTATTTTTTTTGTGCTGGCTGCACCTATCTATTTCCAGTTCTTGAAAAATTAAGGAAGATTAGGGTACAAAACCATTTAAAGTGTGATTTGATGCAAAAACAACTCTATGCCCACTTTTCTTATTTTCGGTGTTTACAATTATTGCTATGAGGTTTAGCTACCTCTTACATTTTATACACATACATACATATGATTCATATTTATTTAAAATGATCAATGCCAACCACAGGACGTGTTTCTACGTTTTTAATGGCATTTAGCCAAATAACGCTGATTAAGGTCAAGATGAGAACTATTGACTCCGTGGACAGATGCTTTCCCCTTTCAACCCTCGAAGAAGAATTGGAGTAACCGTATTCTTGGACGTTCTCAGTCTGATTCATACCTTCTTTTAGCCAACTATTCATAGATTCACCAGAAGAATTACACCTACTACCTCCGGCGTAGGAAGAAAAAAAAATCAAATGGGCAATAATGTTAGCAGAAATTTGAAATTTAAGAGCCAGTATTCAGAGAGATCTTCCTCCCTACCCCCTTCCCTCCGGTCCAATTCCCCTTTCTGGTTCTGGCCATCGGAAATCGACTTGGCATTAACTAAGGGCTGGAATTTCAAGGCGTCAGTTTTCCCCTGCCCCCAACCTCGGAAAACTCTTAAACAGCTCCCTACCCTGCACTCAACAGTAGAGACAGATAAATGATGCAGCAGATTACACCTCTGAAAGGCAACATTTGTCCTGAGCTATTTTCACATTTTTTTCCTGTTTCCGATTTGTGTGCCAGACTTTGTTTGCTTGCTCAGGACATGGAAAACTTATTGGCTTTCTCCGGGCAAATGAAAGTGAAAGTGCTACATTGTAGCGGTATTTTATCCTTAAAGTCTGGACTGGCAGCTGGTGTGTATGTGGGTGAAGGGGGGAAGGGTGGGATTGGGAAACTTGAAGAACCAGTTTTGAGGTTTTGTTTGTTTATCTTGAGATCGCAGCAGGGTTCCTGTTTTTTCCTTCCTTTTTTGGGGAGGGGGTCTGACTTCTGATTTGTTTTCATTTGGGCAATCATTGAAGTTTCATTCAATGTACTGACTTTAAAAAAAAAAAATACACTCCACTTGTAGCTTTTCCCGGTTGCTCTTTAAAACACCATCCAGTCTCACCCTCATCTGGAAATAATGCAAGCTTCTCTCTTCCCCCGCTCCCTCCTCCCCCACCTTTTTTTTTTTCTTTTAAAGCCCTACATAACCTGAAGTCGATAATCAGATGGAAAATGTGCTGGTCTTAGTTTACTTTAGTGTACTTTCCCTTTTGGTGCTCACCTTACTTGCTGAAGTGTATATAAAACACACAGGCGTTTTGTACACCCTTAGCTACCAAGTCTTGAAGCCCGCCTGCTCCACTGATTTAAACTTTAAGTTTACTGATAGGCACTCTTTATGTGCAAATTTTAATTTTTTTGTGTGTGTACTTGAAAAAAATACACGGGAAATGACACTGGAGATTTTAACAGTAATGTTAATCCCTCTAAAGTCATTCATCCTTTCCCTCCCCACTTCTTTTTTCCAAGAAACAACTAATAACAAACCAGGCTAGAATTTCTAAAAGAGGTTAGAGGAGGAGGAAAAGAGGCGGAGTGGGACAGGGGAGAGAGGTTAGAGGGGCCAGAATTTCTCTTATTCACTGGGTGGAAAAGTTGACATTGTCTAAGCCCTTCTGAATGGCTGGTAGTTGGTTACCCCGATTGTACCTCTACCTCCCCTCCCCCTCCACGTGACGACCCAGGACACATGCGCACCCGACGCAGCCCAGGCACATCTGCAGACTGACGTCAGTGTGCTCTGCCTCCGAGGAAAAGCTGCCAAAATTTTCTCCTGCTGCAATTCAAGTTGGCTGGGGGCCGGTAGTGAGATCTAGGGCTACTTCAACAAAACTTTGCTGCCCTTCCTGCTCCTCTTGTCTTCTTTTCTCTTGATACCTTTTGATGCTCTGCACATGTTATTTGCATAGCAAAGGCACTAAGCTGTCCAGGAAGAGAGGGCACCACTTCCACCCCCAATAAGTCTTTTTTCCCTTCTTTTCTTTCTTTTTCCCTTTCTTTTTTTTGGGGGGGGGAGGGAGAATGAGAGAGGGGGTTTGCAAAGGCAGCATCTCAGGGTGATAGCCTTGATGTATTGAAGGCATCTCTTATTCTGCCAAATCGGAAAGTCAGTTCTAAAGCCCGGGTTAGCCAGACTATAGGGTTTTATTCTGGCTGCAGAATAACTGGCTGGTGTGGCTTTGCAAAGGGGGGCAAAAAAAAAAAAAAAAGTTAGGAGAGGGAGTACGTGAGTCGTCCAGTGCAATCTCTATTGTTTGAAACTTACTTTTTATCAGAATTTGAAGATGAAAACGGTAAGGAAGACTTCACAATATTCAATGAAACCTTTAAAAAAAAAAACAACTTGTGCTTTGCTTGTCTTCCGAATAACGCTTAGAAAACTTTTTTTCTGTGTGTCTGTGTGTGTGTGCATGTGTGTTTTTTTTATGGCAATGAGTGAGCTTGACTGAACTCATTTTACAGATAGAAATCTTTTTAACTCCAGACTAGTCGGAGGTTGTAGAATTCTGAGATTTGCAAGTATTTTATGATGCAAAAAAAAAAATACGTTTATTATGTGAATATACAGTACATGTTTTGTGAAGTGGCCTTGATTATGGTTATTGTAGTCTTTTAACTAATCACCAAACAGTAATTGGGAAAGTAATAATGATGTGTGTGTTTTAAATTGATTTCCAGTTTTCTTTAAGAAAAGTCTTCTGCATTTTGTAGTTTCTTGTCAGTGTCTTAAGTGTTTAGACAAGTGCATATTTTATGCCTGGACTCAGAGGGTAGCATTAATGTGCTAGCTGTAGCCCTGATGCTCTAGGATATGTTAAGCTCTTAATAGGCTAATCAAAGAGATGGAAGCGTGTGTTTTTTATTTACTTTTGGGCACTTGGGATGTGGTAGACTTATAACCCTCCGGAGCCTTGTTTATCAGGGTATGTCTCTATATACGGTGTATGGGACCAAAGTTCAGGGATTGGGGAGGGGGAAAAAAAGAGTGCTGGAGGGGATATTGGAAAGCCTCTTTCTGATAACGTGGGCTACAGTTCCTGTCTTTGATAATTTCTTTCCTTGTACTAGAGGCAAAGAGAGTGAGAGATTGAAAAAGCGCACTGAGAAGGAACAAGAGAGTGAGTTTCTTACTCTTGTTTTTATTTGAGCTGCCGGTGCAACGCGTTTGGGCCAAATGCCAACTGTCTGGGTCACACGCGTTTTATCCAAATAGATTTAGCGCTGCTGTCTGGAAATGGGCTGCTGAATGTTAACTTTAGGATCAACTCAACCAGGGCAGCTCAGACTGTTACCCTCTGTCTGGGCTAAGTGGAATGGAGGGTGGGGGGAGTGAGGGTGTGCAGAGCGGAGAGGAAAAGGGAAACTGAACCATTGCTTGGAACTTTTAAAAAGACACTGAAGTGTGATTTTCTACATATTTTTTTATGTTCAGATATTTTGGACTAATTTTTTTCTTTTTTCTTTCATTTTTAAGCTTATGTAGACTCAAACTTTTAGATGTGGGAATGACAGTTCACAGAATTCATGACAAGAAAAGAAATGTAACAAAATTAGTATAGTTGAAGGAAATTAAGAAAATTAATTTTGGAGATAATTGTTTTCCTGTGTTTCAGCAAAGTGGTAGTTGCAGTCTGGTTTGTATTAATTTAGTGCTTAAATTTAATCATTCAAGTTTTGGATTTTTGAAGAATAGTGTATAGAGGCAAGTAAGCTGATTTCAAACAAATCAAATTTATTCATTTGCCATAAATGGCTACAAATGAAATCTGTGTAGTGCTATTAATATTTTTGTGATTGCCAAGAGGAAAAACCTCTAACCTCAAGAACTGAAATATTGTAATACTTTTCATATCTGGTTCCAATACCTGTAAGATTAATTCCTGCTCTTGTCTACTCTTACCACTTCCTCTTTATTTCCTTAGCAACCGCGGGTAGATACTAGTGGTTTAGGATGGGCCTCTATGCCAGATCTTACCCTGTTTGTGACTTTGATGAGAAGAGAGTTAACATGTTAAGAGAGTTAACAGCATATTTGGAATATTTTGGGGGGAACAGAATGAACGGGGAAGAGATAGATAAGAGATGGATCTCTTAGTTCTACAAAAGACTTGATTGATGATCAAACTAATATCAAGAGAAAAAGGTGTTGTTTCTGTTTTTCAGGAAAAGGTATAATACAGATAATGTATACTTACCTTGTTATCTGGAAAAAAAGTTTGGGACTATATGTAATTTAGAGCTTGAGTTCTGTAAATTGTGTTTTCTGTTTTTGGTCTTGGTTCGTTTGCTTTTCTGGATAGGTAAGTTTTGAGTAATTTATATATTTAATTACATCTTTCCATGGAAACCAATCTCACAAAGTTTATCAATGATCTGGAAACCTTATTAATAGAGCCTATTTGTATCTTTAGCATATATATCTTGTTGAGAGAATAAATGGAAAATGAAATGAGAAGTTAGTTTTCACACATAAAAATTAAATACCTGAAGGGAGCATGGTATTTTTGCTTCTGCCATGGAGACCAAATCAACCTTAGATAAATAACTGAAGTAAGATGGATGAAAGATGTTAAGGATGTTGTACATGTTCTTTAGCTTCATAGTAATAGTTCATGAGAGGAAATTATTGCCTTGGCTCCTCCCAGATCATTTGAGTGGGAAATAAAGATGACAGAGGAAAAAGACAAGTAATACCCTTTAGCCAGGGCAGTCTACTGAGGGAATCAGTCTGATCTTTTTACTGCTCAGCTAGTGTAGTTTTGATCCATGGAAGTAGGTAAATGATCCCTTAACTTTACTGGTGCATTTGTGTTAGGGAGAAAAGCATATGTGAAATCAAAGTAAAATGTATGTTTTGGTTCTGTTTTCAAATTTAAAATAGCTATAAGTACAATTATCATGATCTAAATTCTTTACTGTTTGCTTTAAAAGACAATATAACCTCATTGATTAACTCCATCATCATATCTATTTTATGTTTTTTAGGGAAAGAGGAACATGAAACTATTTTTGAAGGAAGACTTTTAAAAAGTGATGTTAGATAATGCGGGGAGGAGGGCTAACATTTATTTAGTCATTAAAATGAAATATGCAGACACTTTATATCATGTGCTATCTAATTTAGTCTCTAAACAAATCTTTGTAAGGTGCATGTTATTATCATGACTCTTTTAAGATGAGGAAACAGATCCAGAGAATTTAAGCAACTTGGAGTCAGATCAGGACTCAAAGCTGTTGTGCTTTCCGTAACAGGGTAGTTTCTGCTATGCAACTTAAAGGGTTAATGCATTATGATTTCTGGTACTCTTGTCTAATATTTTAATGTTAGCTTGAATTTCGAAAACTGTATCTGGAAAAGTCAGAGCCTATACATGTTTGTTTATGGTGTCCAGATTAACCTCTCCAGCAGGTGTCAGGAAGTAGGTTAACCCATTCACTCTTACTGTGTAGGTGACTAAGAATGGTTAGCTACATTAATTGTGTTGATTTTAGTTGCTCTCTAGCCAACTCATTTACTTAGTGGTAAGTGTCTTTACTGAGCACTGGAGGCTTGAGAGAAAGTAGGAAGTGAGGAAAGGAGAAAGAAACTGAAATTCGTTGAGTGTCCATGTACCAAATATTGTAGTTAGTGGTGGAATCAAGACTGTTGTAACTCTGGTTTTTTTTAACTTCGAAACTCCTGCTCTTTCTACTGTGCACCAATGCCCTTTTTACTGCAAATCCTTAAATCATATGTTAGTCTACTTCTGGCCAAATAGTTCCCTATTACTATTTCTCTCCATGCTACTGGCTTAGTTAATTTGGGCGTTTACAGGACAGTAGGTAAGAGTGAAGGTTACAAAACTGTAACAGTTCCAAAACTGAGAAGAGCAGGAAATTTCTCAAGGGAGAAAAATAGTTGTTCCCTAACCCCAGCCAACTATGCTGTAAATTTGTCATTAGTTTCAAAGCCCAGGAAAATAGGAGAAAAAAGGATGCTTCAGTACAAATCTGTCACCACTAGGAAATTATGTCAAATATGTTAATAATATATTCTTCTTTAAAGGAAGATTACAATTTAAAGTATACAAGGGACTTATTAATGTCAGGCATTAATACTCAAAACACTCCAGTGATTTGAAAACAATAAAAACAATGAGAATGAATGTTGTTTGTGAAGCAACTATTATACTTTAATATCTCAGGTTTGGAGTATGGAGACTGTATGTAAGCAGGTTGGAAACCAGGATAACTGAATTCTTTTTATTACTGTTATTGAATAATGGTATGACTTAATCTCTTACAGATTTTTACCAGAGAAGGGATTTATAGTGCTTGCTGTCTTGCCTAAACCTTTGTATAAGTAATTTTGAGATGAAACAATTGCTATATGTAAAGTTTTAAAAACTATTCACGTTAACTAATCAGCACCATTTATGACTTTGACATTGGTTGTTATCAACTGCTATTGAATGTTTAAATTGGAATGCTTTAAACTGAAAGTACGATGTAATACAAAGAATTTAGACTTTAGATCCAGATAGCTTGTGTGTAAATCTGGGATCTGCTGGTTTTTTTTTTTTTTTACCTGTCTGACCTCTGTGAGTTTCGACTTCTTTATTTGCAAATTGGCAGCTGTATTAGTTATCAATTATTGCATAACAAATTACCACAAATTTAGTGACTTAAAACAACACACATTATCTAACAGTTTCTTTGGGTCAGGAGTCCAGGCATGAATTAGCCATGTCCTCTGCTTTAGGGTCCCATGAGACTGCAATCAAAGTGTTGGCAATGATTGCATCTCTGCAGAAGGCTTGACTGGGGAAGAATCTGCTTCTAAGCTTACATATTAGTGAGCAGGATTCAGTTTCCTGCATACTGTTGAAATGAGGGCCTCAGTTCCTTGTTGGTAACATCTGGAGGCTGTTCTCAATTCCTTGCTATGCCTGCCTCTTCATGTGACAGCTTGCTTCATCTAAACCAATGAGGGAAAGAGTTGGCTAGCAAGATGGAAGTCAGAATATTTTGGAATCTAATCATGGAAGTAACATTCCCTCAATGTTGAAGTATTCTATTGATTAGAATCAAATTATTTGAGGGGAGGGTATTACATAAGGGCATGGATATGAGGTAGCAGAATTATTGGGGTCATCAGAGTCTGCCACAGGGGTAATAATATTTCACACTAGTGTTGTGGAGATAGATTATAAGAAGTAATATATATTTAAAGTTCTTTATATTTAGTCTGATCTTAAAATACCTTTCTGGATACTACCTGTTAATCTTTTGCACAGGAACCAAGTGCGCTATTACTGTTATTACTAAGACCATTTACTATTTCCTGTTTTTTTTTTTTCCTCGACTTTGTGGAGTTTGTGGAACACATTTCTTCTCTTTGTAATGATTACCTCCAACAATTTGACTTGTGAAATTCATCTTCCAGGACTTATCTCAAATGCTACTTTTTTCATAGACATCCCTTGATCCATGCTTCTCTGACCCAGAAGTCATCTCCCTCATCTGATCTCCTGTAACACCTTTCCATAACTTTATTATGGCATTTATCTGTCTTGAATTTTTGCCTTATTTAAATTATAAACTCCCTAAGGGCAAAGATTGTGTTTTAATCTTTTCTGTATCCCTTAATTCTTTTCTATATTCTTATGTTGTTATAGCATCATCTTTTAAACATAGTAAGTCAATATGTGTTGATTAATGAATTAGTTTTTCCAAGGTTTAGCAGTTTAATAACTTGTAAAGACAGATGAAAAGAGTTTTAAATGGTTGTGGTTGTTTTATATGTTGTAATAACCAATGTTTCTAGCACCATAGGGAATGAAGTGTTCCACGTAAGTTAATTTTCCAGTTAACTACAAATATTCTTATTTATTTATTTATCTTTTTTTTTTTTTTTTTTTTGAGACAGAGTCTCACTCTTTTGCCCGGGCTAGCGTGAGTGCCGTGGCGTCATCATAGCTCACAGCAACCTCAAACTCCTGGGCTCAAGCGATCCTCCTGCCTCAGCCTCCCAAGTAGCTGGCACTACAGACATGCGCCACCATGCCCGGCTAATTTTTTCTATATATTTTTAGTTGTCCAATTAATTTCTTTCTATTTTTAGTAGAGACGGGGTCTGGCTCTTGCTCAGGCTGG
>CAUYSK010126672.1:0-26053 GCA_963575035.1 Avahi laniger | reverse complement strand
CATTCTAATTTGGGGACAAAGTGGGTTTTACTGCTTTTCCAGACACAAGGCTGCTAGGCCAATTAAGAAAATAATTTATTTCAAGCAGTTAAAGTATATGGTAATTAAAGTGTTTGCTTATTTGGTTGAACAATTTAATTGCTAAAATATGTCATTTTTTAGAAAAGGAAATATAAAACGGACAACTATACAGCCAGTCTGTGGTCTGGCAGAAACTGTTTCTCTAGCAATAGTACCAAAGTAAGTAATGGAGTCTTTTTTAGCAGGTCTGCAATAAAAGATAACATTCTCTTTTCTTAGTCTGCCTGCTTTCAACCCCCATATTTTGCCCATTGATATTTTGCCTTTAAATACGTGGGTCTTAGTGTAGATAACCCAAAATGGTAACTATTTCCAGAGCACCAACCATACTGAATTCTTGTGACTTAGGAAAGCTTCCTATAGTTGCTAATATTAATTGTAAGAAATAACTATATATTACTTTGAGAAGTAAACATGTCAAAAAAACAAAGTTCTGATATGGAATGAAATTGAAAAATTCAGTATCATAAAATTGAGTGAAAAGAGTTATAGACCAACTTAATCAGTTTGTGTCAATAAACTGACTTTTGGGGGTAATTATCATTGTTTTGTATTTCAAAAGTATTGAGTTTAGAAATCAGTTGTATGAGACAGCCTTTGTTTGTCTTTTCTCATGTATTTTTAAATAACCAGTAATCTATATTTTAATAAAATTTTTCCTTGGTGTAAGATTAAAAAAAAAAGTGTTAAAACCACAGTCTCTACTGTTAACCTCACTGAAATTGTCAATGGGATTTCAGGGGAAGGAAGGATGAGCGGGGCAAACCTCTAATACAAAGTGTACCAAGTAATTACTTTGGGAAGGAAGATTTCAAAGAGGCAGAAAGGTTGAGGGAGGGAAGATACTAGTTCACTTTCTCCAGAGCTCCAAGGGTCCACTGAATTAGAGGTTTTAAACATGGTGTGTTCTAAATGACACCCCATGGGTCTGGGTTAATGGATGCTCAAAACATTCTTTTGTAATCAAAAAGGTTGAGGTCCAGTTACTTTGGACTCAAAGACATCATATATTATTTAAATAAATTAAATACTTAAACAAATTAAATATTTTACAATAAATCAAATTATTTAAAAATAAATATTAAAAAATAAATATTTTTAAATAAATTAAATATTTTAATAAATATTTAAATAAATTAAATTATTATTTAAGTAAATTATCAAAGTTTATTTACATAAGATGGCATTTAGATCATCAGTGATACTACAAAGTAATAAAAAAAAGCCAAGACACCCAATATCTCACTAGGGGAAATATTTCCATCAATACTTTTTTTTTTTTTTTTTTGAGACAAGAGTCTCACTCTGTTGCCCGGGCTAGAGTGCCGTGGCGTCAGCCTAGCTTATAGCAACCTCAAACTCCTGGGCTTGAGCAATCCTCCTGCCTCAGCCTCCCGAGTAGCTGGGACTACAGGCAGGCGCCACCATGCCCGGCTAATTTTTTCTATATATTTTTAGTTGTCCGATTAATTTCTTTCTACTTTTAGTAGAGTCGGGGTCTCGCTCTTGCTCAGGCTGGTCTCGAACTCCTGAGCTCAAGCAATGCACCCACCTCGGCCTCCCAGAGTCCTAGGATTATAGGCGTGAGCCACCACGCCCTGCCTCCATTAATACTTTTTATGGTGACATTACTGTGCCCAGGGGAGAAAAATCTCAGCCTCCAAAAGAATTGAAGATGATGCTGTATAACTTTACTTGGTCACCCCACATGAAATCAATTAATAGTACAATTCAACATGGCTACAACATTGAATCAATGATTAGCTGTAAAACCAAAGCTATTAATGGAGAGATAACTCCCACAGAGTTGCATTGATAATAAGAAAACAAGAAACACCATAAAAAGAAAAAAGACAGTTTCTGTGTTGGGTTGCCATAGAAAATCGTCAGGTGTGTACAGAGGATAACTGATTGGGTGGCAGTTCCTGGAACAGGTTATGAAGAACCGAAAATGTTTCAACTTATTCAAATTCACTTTAGCACTTAGTACCACTGGGCAATTTTGTAAAGACAAGAGAAATATCTGTGTAAGTATAGCAAGAATTATTTTTATAGAGATAAATCTCCTGCAGATTGATATAATCATTCTGGAGGACAATGTCTATCCAAATGTAAAATGTGTGTACTTTTAGCCCCAAAATACTCATGCTCAGATATGTCCACAAAATTAACCCCTAATACATGTCCCAAAAAAGATATGTATCATTTAGAACTTTTTTTTTCTAGCAAATAACTGAAAATCAATGCAGTCCAGCTTAAACAATAAAGGGAATTTGCTGGTTTACAGACTTGGAAAATTCAGGCATAAGATGGTTCATAATTTGGGCTGTTTTGGAAGAGATGAAGAAAATACTGACAAGAGAGTGGAAAAGTGATACAGAATGAGATGGCAGCTAATATAGGGTGCATTATAAAACCAATTTTCACTGTGGACAACTAGAGTTTAATTCCCCTAGGGAAACCCTGAGAACCAGTGTAAAAACATACGGCTCACAGGTAATCTATCCCAGGGCACAGGGTTGAGAGCTGCCCTTGAGGGACATTAATTCCATTCTGCTGAGTGGGTGCCAAAGAGGACTCCAGTAGTAAGAGAAATCCCTCAGACAACAATTTCAGAACTGACAGAAGTCAGGCTGTGTGCACTAAAGTGGTCAAGGCATGTGGATACGGGTGAGGCACTGACAATGCCTGCCTCAGATGGACTTCGGAGTTAGGTGTCAACAATGTCATCAAGATTCTCTCCTCTCCACTCTGATATCCAGGGTTAATGTTACCCAAACAATGCTTTCCATGGTGGTCATTAAATGAGTGTCAGTCCCAATTGAGGCCACATATATTGTGGGATATAGAAAGCACTTCAGTGTCAAGGTTCCAAGCAAACACGCTTCTATTTAATCTAACTGGACTGGACTGAGGCAGAGGCATGCCTTTGAACCAATGACTTTGCTACATGGCTTAAATCAATCCATGTTACTCCCAGAGATAAGGATGTAGGCTTCCTCCCCTAAAGGCACATAGAAAAGCTGGGTACTGTTGAGAAGGGAGAAGCTGGGAGTGGATGCTGGGTAGCTCAACCACAAATGTATAGGAATATATGTGTAAAGATGTTAATTACAACCTTCTTTGTAATAGCAAAAACCTAACAACATCCAAAGTGTGCATAAATCGGGGACTTATAGTTAAACAAATATGGTGCATTCTTGCTGTAGATATTAAGCAGTAGTAGATCTTCATGTTCCAATATAGATGGGTCTCCAAGACATATCATTAAATGAAAAAGCATGTGCAAATCAGTGAGTAAAGTAAATCACTTTTGTAAATTAAAAAGCCAAACCCACCAACTACTGAATTTCTGATCTCCAGAAACTGTGGAATGATAAATGTTTCTTGTTTTAGGTCAGAAAGTTTGGGATAACTGTTATGCAGAAATAGATAGCCAATACAATGGCCTAACAGGAAAAGCACAGCTACAAAGAAAAGTACAATATGACTCTTCTTTTTAAGTATACATGAAAATTTTCCAAGTAAATTTAGAAAGAAAAAGGAGTTTTGATTTAGAAGTTTACAATAAAATTCTTTTAAAGCTTCTACATATTCTGAGTTACAAAGAACTTAGAAGAAGCTGGAATTTTCCATCAGTCCCAATGAAGATTCTATATCCTAAAGACCCTGTGAGGGAAGATGAAGCAACTCATTAGATAGAGACTGGTCATGCATGTGAGAACACTTCACAAGCATCCCTAACTTCTGCTTCTACCTTCATCATTTTAGATTTAAAGAAAATCTTAGGTAAGATAACAGTTATAAAAAATCCATATCATGGGCTGGGCGCGGTGGCTCACGCCTGTAATCCTAGCACTGTGGGAGACCAAGGCGGGAGGATCACTTGAGCACAAGATCTCGAGACCAACCTGAGCAAGAGCGAGACCCCATCTCTACTATAAATAGAAAAATTAGCCGGGCATGGTGGTTTGTGCCTGTAGTCCCAGCTACTGGGGAGGCTGAGGCAGGAGGATTGCTTGAGCCCAGGAGTTGGAGGTTGCTGTGAGCTAGGCTGACACCACAGCACTCGAGCATGGGCAACAGAGCTAGACTCTGTCTCAAAAAAAAAAAAAAATCTATATCATAAACAGCCCATCCCCTCCATAAAATACGTGTTTACCAAAATCATTTAAGAGGAATAAAGCTGTAGAAAAACAAAGTTAAAACTATAGTAGCAATCTTCAAACTTGGGTTATACTTTTAAAAGCTTTCCAAGGGGTGTATGGCCATAAATAGTTTTGAGGAATCAATTTCAACTCAACTTCCACACATATGCAATCTCCTAAAACTGGTCTGCCTGAGATTTGTATTGTCTTAGTCCATTCCTGCTGCTATAACAAAATACCTGAAACTGGGTAATTTATAAAGTACATAAATTTATTTCTCACAGTTCTTGAGGCTGGGAAGTCCAAAATCAAGGCACTGGCAAATTCAGTGTCTGGTGAGGGCCTGTCCCTCATATGGCGCCCTCTTGCTGTGTCCCCACATGGCAGAAGAGATGGAAGGTAAAAGGCACTAGAATGCTCCCTTGTGGAGCACTAACCCATTAACAGGGCCCTCATGACTTAATGACTTCCCCAAAGGCACAGATGTTAATACCATCACCTTGGAGTTTAAGCTCCAACGTATGAATTTTAAAAAGACACATACATTCAAACCATAGCATGCATATTTTACCTGGTCTTCTTCCCAACCTCCCCTTTCACAAGGAAGGCATATTTCTCTTGAATCCCAAATCTTATTGTGTCTTGCCTCAGAGTGTAAAAACTTCAAGGGCACCAAATAAAGGAATAGTTTAAAATATCAGTGTTTGCAAACTTCATTTATTCAAATCACAATAAACTCACAGAAGGACTTCTCTCTTTCCTGTCTTATACATATTTTTATTCAATGAGAAGCATAGAACTCGTGTGGGGATATACTATAATGAAAAGTATTATAACATGGGGAAGGGATTATTGAAATTGATAACAAAGAATTTTCATTTAGCAACCCGATCTCTCAGTTCTGCCAACTGTTGTAAAATAATGTATTGCTCCTGAGAATAAGCCCCTTGAGACTACTGTTGAACAATGATACAAAATCATTGTCTTACAATGCCATTTATTTACAAAAGATCCAGACTCAAAAAAAAAAAAAAAAACCTCGGTTTTTAAATAAGGAAAGCTAAGGGTATTAGTAAAAAGGTACTGTCATCAAAGTTGGTTTGGAAACCTTATTTATATTAGTTTTCCTCTCTTGAAAATACTGCTTCCAGGTGCATAGTTCATTCTTTTCATAAATATTTATTGAGCAGTGTCTATTTGCCAGACACTAGTTTGGATTCTCAGATGTGATAGTGAATAAAATTAACAAAATTCAATGTTCTCATGGAACTTATAGAGACAAGAAACAAACAAATTAAATAAATGGTATGTAGCATTTTAGAAAGTCCTAAGTATGTAGAGAATAAGAAAAAAGGGAAGAAGGACAGGAAATGTAAGGGGGCACCGGGAATTTTAAACAAGGTGCTCAGGGATGGCTCCATTTAGAAGATGACATTTTTGCAAAACTGGAAGGAGACGAGGGAGCCAGACTTGTAGATATTTGAGGAGAAAATATGCTAAGCAAAGCGGAAGCACATGTAAAGGCCCTGGGACAAAGTACACGTGGCCTGATCAAAGGACAGTAAAAAGGGCAGTGCGGAGAGAAGTAAGTGAGAAGAAAAGTAGAAGAATGAGAGGCTAGAGGTGTAGTGCAGTGCTAAACCATGTGGAACCTTATAGGTTACTGCAAAGATTTTGACTTTTACTCTGGATGAGGGTTTTGGTAGTGACACAATCCGGCTTGTGTTAATCATACTAGCCACTCTATTGAGAATAGACTATAGAGAGCAAGCACAGAGCAAAAAGGCCAGTAAAACAGTTACTTCCATAATCCAAAAAGAGATCACGGATGTTTGGTCCAAGATAGTAGTCAAGGAGGTGATCAGAAGAGATGAGATTCTGGACATATTCTGAAGGTCAAGCCCATAGGATATGCTGATGGACTGGATGTAGAATGTGGGACAGAATAGTCCTATATGTTAGAGAAATTAAATTCAAAGTTAAAAACTGTCCCAGAAAGGAAACTTCAGTGGTTTCACTTGTAAACTCTATTGGACGTGTATGGAAGAAATTGCACCAATCTTACCAAAACTCCTTGAGAAAATAAAGGATGAGAGACCACTACCCAATTCATTCTGTGTGGCCAGCATCACCCTAATTCCAAGACCTGATAAAGGCAGTCCAAAAAGAAATTTATGAACTAATCTCCTTCATGAATATAGATGCAAAATATTCTTAACAAAATATTGGCTAATTGAATTTAACAATATATCAGAAAGATAATACACAATGACCAAATAGGGTTTATTTCAGGAATGCAGGGTTATTTAACATTTAAAGATCAATCAGTATTATTTACCATATTAACAGAATAATAGAGAAAAACTATAATGATAATTTGAATAGATACAGAAAAATGTTCAACATCCACTCATCATTCAAACTGTTAGCAAACTAAGAATAAAAGGGAACTCCTTCAACCTGATAAAGAACATCTTTTAAAAACCTGCAGCTAACTTCATACTTAGTAGTAAAAGTCTGAATGTTTTCTCCTAAGACTATTAAAAGGCAAGATTTGCCCACTGTCATCAGTTCTATTCAGTATTTTACAGGGAGTCTTAAACAGTTCAATAAGGCAAAATGAAAAATAAAAAGAAATAAAAGACAAAAGGATTGAAAAAAGATTGATAACATGATTATTTATACACAAAAGCCAGAAGAATCTACAAAACAAATGCTAGAACTGGTAAGTGAATTTAGTAAAGTCATAGGATACAAAGTTAATGTAAAAGAATAATTAGGGTCACAAACAATTGGAAACAACTTTAAAAACTGATTCCATTCATAGCATCAAAAATCATGAAATAATTCAAACATATAATGTAACATATAACATGCATATAACATAATATAACATACATACCTATAATCACCGGGATGGCCGAGTCGTTAAGGTGTTGGACTTAACATCCAATGGACACATTCGTACCTATAATATAATATATAACATAATAAATACAACAAAAGGCTTCTAAGATCTCCACATTAAAACAAAGTATTGCTGAAAGAAATTAAAGAAGATCTAAATAAATGTAGAAATATACCATTTCTTAGATTGGAAGACTCAATATTATTAAGATGTCAGTTCTCTCATAAACTAATCTGTAGAAACAATGCAATTCCATTCAAACCCTCAGCAGGTTTTTGTAGAAATTGACCCACTAGGTCTAAAATTACAGGAAAAACCAAGGGACATAGAATAGCCAGAACAACTTTGAACAAAAGGAACAAAGTTAAGAACTTATACTACCTGACTTTATGACTCACTATAACACTAAAATTATCAAGGCAACGTGGTACTAACATAATGATTGCCAAATAGATCAATAGAATAGAATAGAACCGAGAAATTGACCCGCAGTTATAGAGTGTCTCAGTCCATTTTGTGTTGCTATAACATAATACCACAGACTGGGTAATTTACAAATGATAGAAATTTATTTTGCTTGTAGTTCTAGAGTCTGGGAAGCCCAAGGCCAAGGGGCCTACATCCGGCCAGGGCCTTTATGCTTCATCATCCTATAGCAGAAGGTGGAAGGGTAAGAGAGAGGGAAGCAAAGGGCTGAACGCACCCTTTTATCAGGAACTCACTCGCATGATAACTAACCCACTCCCACAATAACGGCATTAATCCATTAGTGAAGGCAGAGCCTTCACAACCTAATCATCTCTTAAAAGCCCGCCTCCCAACACTGTTGCATTGGGGATTACATTTCCAACACATGAATCTGGGGGGACACATTCAAACCAAAGCATACAGTCATCTAATTTTTTATAGTGATGTCAAAGGAATCTAACTAATAGGAAAAGAATAGTCTTTTCAATAAATAGTAATAGAATAATTGGATATCCATATGGAAGGGAGGAAAAAAGAAGAACATCAGTCCCTACCTCATACCATACACAAAAATTAATTTGAGATTGATCCTAGACTAAAATATAAAAATTAAAGCCCTAAAGCTTGAGAAAACATATACCTGACAAAGGACTGGTCTCCAGGATATATAAAGAACTCCTAAAATTTAATAATAAAATATATGTATACAAATATATATAGGCAAATATTTGCTTAGACACTTCACGAAGGAACATATACCAATGTGAAAAAGCCCATGAAAAAGTACTCATTATTAGTCATCAGGGAAATGCAAATTTAAGAAACAATGAAATAATACATAACCATTGGTATGGCTAAAATTAAAAAGACTGACAATAACCCAATGTTGACATGGATTTGGGGCAATCAGAACTCTCATATATTGTACTGTAAAACTGTACAACCAGTTTAGCAGAAGGTCTGGCAGTTTCTTATAAAACTAAATGTACACCTATCCTATGATCCAGCAAGTCTTCCTAGGTATTGCCCAAGAGAAATGAAAATATATGTCCACAAAAACACTTGTACGCAAATGTTCATGGAAGCTTTGTTCTTAATAGTTCGAACTTGAAACAGCTCAAGTGTCCATCAATAAGAGAATGGATAAGCAAACTATTTATTCATATAATGGAATACAACTTAACAATAGAAGGATTGAGCTACTAACACACACTATGAAATGCATGAATCTCAAAAACATGCTGAGTGAAAGAAGCCTCACATAAAAGAGTGCATATTGTATGATTCCATTTATATAAAGTTCTAGAATGGGCAAATATCTGTAGTGGAAAATAATGAGAACACTGGTTTCCTGTTGGAGGGGCAGGTGAGAGATGGGGAAGAAGCATAAAGGAACTTTTGGAGTGATGGCAACATTCTATATCTTCGTGGGGGTTTGCATTCATCAAAACTCAGTGGAGGCATGCTGAGGATTTATGCATTTCATTGTGTGTTAATTTTACATCGAAAGAAAAGTCTTAGACAAATACTGAATTCTAAGTAGTAATATACATGCCAAATTATACAGAGGTAGTGTACGGATGTCTTCAATTTACTTTGAAATGCATCAAAAAATAAGATGGGTTGATATAGGTGATAAAACAAGTATAATAAAATATAAATGGTAGAATCTAGGCTACGGCATACAAATAATTCACCATAAAATTCTTTCGACTTTGCAGAATGTTTGAAATTTTTCATGATAAAGCCATTTTAAAAATTAAAATTATATACATAGCAATGTTGATATCCCTTTGAGATAATTAAAAGGGATTTTCCCAAACAAGTACAATACTTGTATATTGATCTAAAACTCAATATAAAATAATTAAACAGGTCTAATTCATCAGGCACTCCCTAATTCATTCAAACATTTAACATTTATTCAGCATCTATTACTTGCCACGCATTTGAAAGAAAGCAAAAATGCAAAAGAATCCACTCAATGCATAATTATCTACTTTCACCACAGTCACCCACTTGGAAAGGAATGCTTTGGGGAACTGACAGATGATGAGAAAGCCAGCCCTTCATTCACAGCTATTTTTCAATGTTATATTTTGCCCATTAAAGAAGCCATTTTCAACACGGAAAATCAATACTGTTAAATCAGAAATAATTGCACAAATGCTTGTTTCAATTTTAAATTGTTCCTTGAATATATTTTCGGCCTTGGAAGCAGAAAAATTCAGACTTAAGAAGAGGGCCTCACTAACATAACATGCGATTTTTAAAACGTTGGTATTACGCTGACAGATTGAGAGGGCTCTAAATGTCATTTCCTCACAAGAAGCTATTATGCACAGGGCTTGCACAGGGCTGGAGGAACCAGCAACACAAGGGGGGGGAAAAGCTTTCCAAGGCGAAAGAGCTGCTTATTTCGGAGCTAAACTTTAAATTGCCACGCCTCAGGGTCTTGACCAGGAAAATGAGAGCCCAGCCAACGCCTCCGCCTAATAATAGGTCTTGTTTCCTTGAGTGACATTGGATTTATTAGATACGTGCTTTTAAACGCATGATTTTTCAGTGTAATTCAAGTTACATCTTAAGGTGGAACACAAACACTGTGTTTCTGGATAGAAATATAATCTAGTCTGTGAATCTATTGCTTCTCTTGGCCACAAAAAGCAACGTTTTAAAATGGGAATTAGAAAGAATCGCAGTAATGTACTGCTCTAATTCACATTACGCCACTAAATGTGGCTCTGAGTAATTTAAATGTTAGAAAATACGTAACAGTGAGACAGAGGCTGAGAATCTGCCCACCAGAGAACTTGATGCTCTCACTCTCAAGCAGCACTGGACGCTTTGAAATGTACTTGCACTTCATGACTCACTTTCCCTCTTTTGCCCTGGGGATTATCCTACTTCCTGTTTTGTCCAAATTAGCCATCAAAACTTCTACTATTTGAAAGTCTTGCCAAAACATCTTCTTTTCCTTCAAGGGCCTGGAGGAGGATTCTCTTGAATTTTATCTTCTTCATCTTTCCTTTAATCTCTCCTCTCTTCCCCAAGTAAGAGGAAAGCTTTGAAAGGCGAAAAAAGTCACAAAAATAGATAGAAATGGAACTGGGGACAGACACTTGTCAGCGTTTGCTTCAGAGATGAAGCAGGTGTCGGGGAGAGTGACAATTCTGGATTCTCTAAATTTGAATTTTGAGTATTTTCATCTTGTAGGGGCTGAAGCCACTAAATGTCCTTGTCCTCTGCCTGCTACTTCTGCAAAATACTGCCCAGTTGTCTACACAGTGTGGGCCCAATAATCAGCTTTTATCTCTCTCAGTTCATCAAGGTGCCTGCCAACAAAAGGAAGAAGAATTAAAAGTACACTATAGCTGGGCATAGTGGCTCACGCCTGTAATCCCAGTGCTTTGGAAGGCCTAGGCAGGAGGATCGCTTTGAGGCCAAGAGTTCAAGATCAGCCTGGGTAATAGAGTGAGACCATCTCTACAAAAAATAGAAAAATTAGTCAGGCATGGTGGCATGTGCCTATAGTCCTAGCTGCTCTGGGGGGTGATGGAGGAAGATCGCGTGAGCCTAGGAGTTTGAGGCTGCAATGACCTATGATCAAGCCACTGTACTCAGCCTGGGTGACAGAGACCCTGTATCACAAAAAAAAAAAAAAGTACACTATAGAGTTGCACCCTGACCACTCCCCAGTGCATCTCTCTCTCTCTCTCTCTCTCTCTCTCTCTCTCTCACACACACACACACACACACACACACACACACACACGCAAAGATGCTTTTCCTATATTCGTCCCAAGGGCATCACCACATCACTGGTTCTAGCATGTGAGTAGAAACCATAAACTAAGATGGTGCTCCATGACACAAAAGCAAAAATCAGACTCAGAATTTAAAAGTTCCATTTATTTTAATGTGGTTCTTAAATCTCTAACTGGTCTGGTAGCTCACAAAGTGTTGACGCTTTGTGTCTCAAGTCAACGGGACATAGGACAAAGTCATAGGAAAAATGCCCTTCATTCCTATCAGTCCCCACCCTACAATTCACATCCTGAAATTGACCCAGGCAACTGGTCCTTACTTTATCCACTGCTCTCATTTCTCCAGATGGCTGTCTTGAAATTCCCTTAACAGGGAGAAAGCACCTCTCCTATTCAGTATTACCTCAAAACAGGTGTGGACTAAATTCACTAGCTTTCTCCCCAATATTAATTCAGCTATTGAGCCAATCCAAAACTCTTTATATTACCCTTAGTTCTTGCTTACTCTGCTGCTTTTCCTCCCAAACTATTCTTAATGTTTTTCCAATTTTTATGTATGAACTCATTTCTATTCTTTTTGTAGCACCTCAAATAGCCATACTAAGGGTTTACTTTGGAAATCTATGGGTTTTTCTCAGCCACTGCTCAATGAGAAAACAATCAAATTTTCCCTCATTATTGGTTAAAAATTCAAGAGATAACATTTGTTTCTACAAACAATATTTTCATCTCATAATTGCTGCTTTAATAAGGATTCTTTTTGGTCTCGAGTGACCAAAATCTAGTTCAAATTTACTTAAACATGAGAAGGAATTTTTTTGGCTTCTTTCATTGACAAACCCAAGAGTCATCTGGCAAGAGCCAACAAATGAGTCTCTTTTCATTTCCTGGCCCTTTCTTCTTCTATGTTCGTTTTATTCCCTAGCAGTCCTTTCCCCACCATCTCCATGTGGTGACAAAGATGATCACCAACAGTTCCAGGGTCAAATCCTACCTGCTTAGCCCTACCATGTGAAAGAGACATGCATTTCCAATACCCCAGCAAAAGACCCAAGGAAAGTAATGGAGATCAGTGGGCAAGGGTTGCCTGTGGTCCCCATGCCCCGGACAATAGCCCTACAGTCTGCATTTCTTAATCTGGCCTCAGCAGAGCAGCTGAGCTTTAAGTCAGGCCAGGGAGAACACTGTAGCTAGAAGGATAGCAGGTTCAGAGACATCAGCTCTGAGTTCCTGTGGGACCCACTTTATCCCACCAGCCTGCTTTTGAGAAAGCACCAAAAAAAAAAAAAATTCCGCTGCTCTAGCAATGGGCAGGTTCCAATTGAGGAGTCTAGGGATGAAACCTCACAATGGTGAGACCTAGGGAGCATTGGTGCGAACAACTGTGACTTTCTGTAAACAATGGCCTCTCCTTTGTTCTCTAACCCAGAGGAATGAGTAGCCATGAAGATTTCAGACAAAGCAAAAATGACCGTGTGCAAGCCCCTGGGGACTTGCAGTTCTCCGAGGTTACACCATGCAAGCAGTCAGAGAGACAAGGTACCCACATGAGATTATCTGGAATGAGATTTGAGGATGGCGGCAGTTATTTATTTAATTCATATCTCTTTTATGCTTTGCTTTAAGTTCTAAAGTTCTGAATCAAATTTTGTGATTTTCATTTAAACATAGGATGTTGGTTTTAAAATAATTATCCCTGAAGTTTTATTAAAATAATGCAGCTATAAGTAAGGAGCATTACTTTCAAGATCTCAGTTTAAAATGAAATGCACACCTTCCAGATTTTAATGCATCATAAGCCACCAATTTCATAAGATTGCATCCACTTTGCAAACCTTATATTGCCCCATGGAAGCAGCCCTTTGAAAAGGAATGAGATATTTGATTCTCTAATATCTCCATTTAGCCAATTATAGACAGGTTTTCATACATCATTCCCTTAAAATATTATGAAAGCACTTTCCAGTATGGTTCTAGTATGGGTGGGAAATGTTAAAGGTATTAATTTCATTGAACTACAGGAAAATTTCAGATGAAAAGATGGTAAGAAGATAAGAAAAATGAGACATTTTTCTCCTGCTTAACACGGGCTTAATTGCATTGAAACAGCTAAAATTTTGACAAAAGAGATAACCTCTGTCTTTAAGAAAAGCTACATATAAAATAAAGATAATTATTGTAGGAGTGAAACAGTTTTAAAAATTCATTATTTCTAAACAATGAGAGGAAACTAACCTCCAAATTTCACCCATTTTCATAACGTTGAAGAGCTTCAGGCTTAATAAATTCAAAAAAGGTAGAAATTGAGGGAAAGTCAAAATGTTGATTTAAATAAGAATTGTCATCATATAAGATGGAGAAAATGAACATAAGGATAAGATTCTAAATTCTTTTATTTCCTAAAAATATTTCCTCTATCCTGCCTAAACACTAGTTTGATGTCCATGTATGAGAATGTGATAGCCAGTCTCCAAAATGGTCCCCCAGTAATCCCTGTGTCCTAGTTCATGCCCTTGTATAGTCCTCCCCACCCTGAATAGGGCTGATCTGTGTAACCAGGAAGATGTTGCAGAAATGATGGAGTATGACATTGAAAGCCTGGGTCATAAAGACATTGTGGCTTCTTTCTTGCACTCTCTTGGATCGCTCACTCTGGGGAAAGCCAGCTGCCATGTCATCACAACACTCAAGTAGCAATTGGAGGGGCCCATGTGGCAAGGAACGGAGGCCTCCCACCAATAGCCATGTGAGTGAGCTCTCTTGGAAGTCAATCTTCTAGCCACAGTCAAGCCTTCAGATGGCTGCAGCCCCAACTGACATCTTCACTGAAATCTTATCAGAGGTCCTGAGGCAGAACTATACAGCCAAGATGCTTCCAAATTCTCAACTCACAGAAATTATGAGATAATAAATGTTTGTTGTTTTAAGTCACTAAATTTTGGAGTAATTTGTTATGCATAATAGAAAACTAATACAGAGAATTTCAGTACAGTTTAGGTCTATAAACGGCACAGAAATCTTTTGTTAAAATCAATTGATGAATTGTTAACTAGATGGATGATGTTCTTTCTGTCCAGGGATCTTTGATGGTTGTCACATAGGACTCCAGCTTATGAAAGTCCTTCTAAGAACAGTTACAACTTCAAAAAAAAATCAGAATTCTTTGATAATCCTTCACAGAATATTCCAATTGTTTTATTACCACAAATAGTATGTTATTAGAGAGATTTTCCTATAGCTGGACTAAGCATTCCCTGGTGTAGATGATAAAATTGAGGTTTATATTTTGTTTATGTGAGAAATACCATTTTCTAAAAGTTGTCTGGAAAAGACTTAGGGTAATTGGTGGTGGTGGTGGCACCATAGCCATTAAAAATCATTTGGAACTACCAAAAACTTTTTCATTTTCTTTGATTATCATTAATTCAATCAGAAAAGACTCAGTAAAACAGTTACATCCAAGCATAGACTTTCGAACCTCTAAAATAAGCATGGCTCTGTAAAAAAATATTAAAAAGATAAATATAAAATGGAGTCTGAATGAATAGGTGGAAAACAGAGAATTTTTAGGGCCATGAAACTATTCTGTATGAATATACTACATGCTATACTATAATGGTAAATATTTGTCATTATACCTTTGTCAAAACTCATAGAATGTACCACATAGAGTTGCACCTAATGTAAACTACAGACTTTGGGTGATGATGATGTGTTGGTTCATCTACTGTAACAAATGAACCACCCTGGTGAGCGATGTGGATGGTGAAGAGGCAGTGGGAAGGGAAGGGGGGGACACAGGCATTCTCTGTACTTTCCACTCAATTTTGCTGTGAATCTAAAACTGCTCTAAAAAATAAAGTCTATTAATAAGAAGGGGAAACAGTCTCTGCCATCCAGAAACCTTAATTATTTGTTCAACAAATAGTCACTCGGTTTTTCTTTTTCCATCCTTTTACTTTCCACCTTTCTGCGTGTTTATGCTTCACACGTGTCTCTTATAAACAGCACATAGCTAGATTTTGTTTTTTATCTAACTTCAGAGGCTCTGTCTTTAATGAGAACTTTTGAACCATTTACATTTATTGTTACTACAGATATATGTGGATTTCTTTTCATCATTTTGAATGTTCTATCTCCCTATCTTTTTCTTTGCTTCTCGTTTCATCTTTTTTTATTTTCCATTTATTTGGAAGATATACGTCTTATTTCTATTCTTCTGGTAAAAGATTTTAATATATCTACTTGACTTTACTATTTTTAGTATAATCACATGTTTAGACTCCTCCTCAACAATTCCAGGTACTTAGAACCCTTTAACTCCATATAGACCCATCCCAATGTTCCATAACAGGTCATATAATATTTAATTCCATTTTATTTTAAACCCCATACCCCCCCCCCAAAGAGCCATTCCCCTTCTTATCGTGGGATTTTTTAAACAGTCATTGGTTATTTAAATTTACCATCCTGTCTATCAATCCTTTGTTCAACATGGCTTCTTAGATCCTTCCTTCTACGCTTGATTTCCTTGTTATAGAAGTACATCCTTTAGTGTTAAGGGTTTGTGAACAGTCAACTCTCTTAGACATTATCAGGGAAAATCTTTATTTTACCTTTAGTCTTTATAGATAGCAGTACTATTTTTAAAAAAGATTTTCAGGCTAGTCATTTGATTGTTCTTCCTTAATCTACATTATCCTTTTAACACTTAATTCTCCCTTATTCTTTTAATTTCATCCTTCCTGAACCCACACTGGCATGTGTTGAGCATTCTTATTTTATCCTTCATGTCCCTTTAACCTCTATTTCACAATTTCTCTTCTTTTTATCCATGTGAGCTGAATTCTGGGTAAATATTTAAACTTATATTCCAATTCCCTAATTATTTCTTTAGTTATGTCTTGTCAGTAGCTAAACTTGGCTCAGCTATGAATAAAATTTATATAATCAAATTATTGAGCTAAAATTGTAATGAAACTATCCTGAGAAAATGAGCATATAGGAATTGTTCGCATATGTAGAGGAGGTGAAGAGATCTAAAAGAGAGGTAAATTCTGATCCAGGATAGTGGAAAATAATTAGGTACTGCCTGTAATTTAAAGAAATGAAGGTAGCAATATAAGCATGTTATTTAAACCTATAAACACCAAAAAATTAAAAATTAAGAAGTTAAAAATGTTGTCTCTAAAGAACGAAAAGAGATTAAGTGGGGACAGGGAGAGGAGCTGGGAACCAATATTTATTCATGATAAGTCTTGGAAGGCATTTGACTCTTTAAATTATGCACAGGAATAACTCATAAAAAAGAAAAACTAAATTAGAAAAAAGAGTGACTGAGTGGAAATGAAACTGTTAAGAAGAAATGTGCAGATTTAAAAATCAAATAACGAGCAGGACATGGTGGTGCGTGCCTGTAGTCCCAGCTACTTGGAAGGCTGAGACAGGAAGATCACTTGAGGTTAAGAGTTTGAGGCTGTAGTGTGCTATAATTGGGCCAGTAAAGAGCCACTGCACTCGAGCCTGGGCAACATAGTGAGACACTGTCTCTAAAAAAAAAAAAAAAACAGAGAAAAATTAGCATGTTACCTTGGTTGTGGTTTGAAACTATAATAAGAAGGTTTAATGACATTCCCTAGGTACTTGCAGTCAATTCAAAATTGTTGCTAACTACGAATCTTTGACCATTATTTTGCCGTGTTGAAGTTTGTAAAAAGAAACCCCTAACCTACATTTGTTTCTGTATCCTCTGCTGTAATTTATAAAGTTTGCAAAATATAGAAGCACCAGTGGGAAAACTCATGTAAATAAAATGGCTTGATATTTTTAACTGCTGTAATTTGGAAAATGTTATCCTTTTTTAAAAAATATTTTTCTCTTGGCTGGGCACAGTGGCTCAATCCTGTAATCCTAGCACTTTGGGAGGCAGGAGGATCACTTGAGGCCAGGGTTCAAGATCAGCCTGAGTAAGAGTGAGATCCCCGTCACTACAAAAAAAAAAAAAAAAAAAAGGAAAAAGAAAAATTAGCCAGGCATGGTGGCACACGCCTGTAATCCCAGCGACTTGAGAGGCTGAGGCAGGAGGATCACTCGAGTCCAAGAGTTTGAGGTTGCTGTGAGCTATGATGATGCCACTGCACTCTAGCTGGGGCAACAAAGCAAGACCCTATCTCAAAAGAAAAAAAGAAAACAAAATTTCTCCCTTTAGAAAAATAACATGGTTTCTAATTACAGCAGTAAATAATTAATTTTACTGATATTGTGACACATTTGGAGACAACTGTTCACCGTTAAAAAATTGTTGTCTACCTGCCTGGTTAAGAAGACAACTTTCTGCCCATATGGGCAGAGTGGCTGATGGAGAAACAAGGTGGTAAACTCTGATAAGCACCTGTTATGCTTTTCCTAGGGACTTGCTAGAGGTTTGTAAATGGGAAACTGGTCAAGAAGTAAAAAAGTTCAAAGCATCACTATCCAAAGGAAATATAATGTGAGCCATATATGGAATTCTAATTTTTATGGCATTCACATTAAAAAATAACAAGAAACAGATGAATTTAATTTTAATATCACATTTGACTTAATCCAATATATCCCAAATATTATCATTTCACCATGTAATCCAACGATCCCCAACCTTTTTGGCACCAGGGACCATTTTCATAGAAGAGAATTTTTCCATGGACTAAGGAGTTGGGGGGATGGTTTCAGGATGATTCAAGTGCATTACATGTATTGTGCACTTTATTTCTATTATTATTATGTTACAATATATAATGAAATAATTATACAACTCACCATAGGTTGGGGACCTCTGACGTAATCAATAAAATTAATGAGACATTTTACATTTTTTGGTATGAATTCTTCAAAATCTGATATATATTTCACACTTGGCACATTTCAATTTGTGCTAGTCACATTTCAAATGTTCAACAACCACACAGGGGCTTAGAGTCTGCCATATTCCAGAGCACAGGTAAAAATTATCACCTTTTATATCCAAGGAAGTCTCAAAACTGAAGAAAGAGAATTTGCTAGGGAGTATGTCAGAAAAGCAGGAAAGACTTATCAGATGTACCTCAGTTAGCATTTCAGACAAGAGGGCTTCCTTTTCTCTCTAAGTCCAAAAGTCCTGTTGATCAGGATTGACCTCTATCAGGAGTCAACAAACTTTTTCCCTAAATGGCCAAATAGTAAATATTTTAGGCATCACAGACCACACAATCTCTGAGACAACTAATCAATTCTGCTGTTGCAGCATTAAAACAGCCATAGACAACATATTAAGCAAGTGAGCATGGTTATGTTTCAATAAAATTTTATTTGTAGACATTGAAATTTGAATTTTCTATGATTTTCACATCATAAAATTTTTTTCAAACATTTAAAAATGTAAAAACCATTCTGAGCTCATGAGGTCTACCAAAACAGGCTGTGGGTTAGATTTGGCCCATTGGCTGTTGTTTGCCAATCCCTAGAGGGTGGGGATTAAGAAAGGGAGTGCTAAGACTGTTTTAATTACAGGATGTGGGAGATCAAAATACATTACCCCAAAATATGCATTGTTGAGTAAAGGCAATTAAGAAGCAGATGCTGGAAAGCTCTCTGCCCTCCTCTATTACCTAAAAATAGGACATAGATTTACAAAAATAAAAGGTATCCTGCCCCCCACCCAAGAAAACAAAGATTAACCACTGAGGAAAACAGCAGACTCTTATGGCCTGGAGATGGTACCAGAGGAACTACATTAACAAGGTTTACTAACTAGCCTTTATCCACCATTTATTTGCCTTCTCCCAAGGTGCTACACCGAGAGACTCGATGTCCCTTTCCTTTGTCTTGTCACCATTCTAAAAATTTCCTGTTCTTTGTTGAGGATGCTATATAAGCTGGAAATCAAAGCCACCTCTTTGAGAACTCCTCTTTCCCTGAGTGTCTCCCATGTGCATGTGAAATATGCATGTTAATAAACTTCTGTTTCTTTCTCTCTTATTAATCTTTCTTTTGTTACAGGAGTTCATTCCAACTAAGAATCTATGGGGTTTTATGAAAAAATTATTTTTCTTTTCCTACAAGGACAGTTGTTGAAGATTAAAAACTAGAACTTTGGAATCTAGAGAAAGAAAAAGTGAAGAGAACATAGGATGTAGTGTCTAGCCATCTCTGTTTTGAGCCTAGTTCTGACACGAGTAAGATCTTATATCCCAGTCATATCATGGATCTTCTCTGGCCCTCAGCTTCCTCCTGCCAGCTAGATGATTACCATGGCAACCTTAATGAGTCCAACAATACCTCATATACTACACACCACATTAAGTCAAAAGTAGTAATATTTTGAACAGGATCTGGGCAAATTTACCATTTAAAATACAAGAGAAATGGCTTTGTTGAGAAATAAACAGGATTGCAGAGACTTATAAATACTTTTAACACTGCTACACTAATTTGGAAACAATTCTTACTATAAATAAATCAATTATCATTATTAATCTATGCAGCACAATAAAAGGAAAATGAATGTGACAACCCCAGAGCCTAATTCTAATTATTATTTATCTTTTAAAGAAATAATAGAAATATCTTGAAATATTTAAATTTTCAGACTCCCCATTACAATTAGCCCAAATATTTACACTTGTGCAGTATTTCGCATTATTTTTTATTTTGCTTTCTTTTACATTATTTCACAAATCTTCCATTAAATTTCCAGAAAGCAAACTCAGCCCAACCCCTAATCTAATGTAAAATAGCTACTTGGACATAAAACCTGAGTTTTCCTTGGTGAATCAGCTTTCAGAATCAGTATGTAAATGGAAAAATAAGTTGATGATCCTACTTCCCTATCAAACATTAAGGTGATGACTTCTGCCATAACAACTTACCCGAAGAATTTCAACCAAAAATAAGAAAACAACAGAATTGGCTACAAGTTGCAAGTTGAAGGAGATAGTATGCATTGGTCTCCCCCAAACTACTATTACCCCATCCCTTTTCTGTTGACTTTCTCTATCATAAAGACTGAAAAGCTAAAGCTGATTTAACTTCCAGTGTTAGAGCTGGGCATATGGCATGGGTCCGGCCATGAGATAAAGGCAGAAATTCCTAAGCAGAGTTACTTTACTTGAATAAAAATAGGAGAAGCCCTTTGTCCTTCCCTCTTCTCCCTGCCTGGAACATAGAAGTAATGCCTGGAGGTATAGCAGCCATCATGTAACTTGGGGGGACAAAAGCCACTTCCTAAGAGTGGCAGAATGGGAAGCTAGAAAAATCCAGCATCCCTAGATGTCATGCTTGAGCCCCGGACAACAGCCTGGCCTGCCTTCCTTGGTATTTCTTGTTTTGTGAGAATAAGAAAAATGCTTTCTTATGTACAGTCACTATTTGCTGGGTTTTCTGGATTTATTGTTGTTGTTTGTTTTTACAGCTAATTGCATTTGTAATTAACAAACAAGTAAAACAAAGTAGGATTTACTTGCTGTCTATTACACACTAGTATTAAGAGTTCTCAAACTAGAGCATGGACCAGAATCACCCAGAAGATTTATCAAAATTCAGATTGCTGGGCTTCAGCCCCAAAGTTTCTGATTCAGGAGGTCTTGGATGGCTCACAAAATATTGCATTTCAAACAAGTGCCCAGGTGATGCTGCTGTTGCTGCACCAGGAGTTTCACTTTAAGACCTACTGGATCACACAATAACGTTTCATAACGTAAAACATAACACTACACGATATAACATAGCAGAGCATAGCACAGCACAACACAATATAGTCATGTATTGCTTAATGACAGGGATACGTTCTGAGAAATGTGCCGTTAGTCAGGTTCACCACTGTGCAAACATCATGAAGTCTACTTACCAAACTTAGATGGTGTAGCCTACCGCACGCCTAGGCTATACGGTATGGCTCATTGCTCCTAGGCGACACACCTGTACAGCATGTCACTCTACTAAATACTGTAGGCAATTATAACACAATAGTAAGTATTTGTATATCTAAACATTAAAAAGGTACAGTAAAAATACTGTATAAAAAAATAAAAAATGGTACATCCGTATAGGGTACTTGCCATGAATGGAGCTTACAGGAGCAGAAGTTGCTCTGAGTGAGTCAGAGAGTGAGAGGCGAGTGAATGTGAAGGCCTAGGACGTTACTGTGCACTATTGTAGGCTTTATAAACACTGGACACTTAGGCTACACTAAATCAATAAAAAATTATTTCTTTAATAATAAATTAACCTTAACTTATTGCGACTTTTTACTTTAGAAACTTTTTAATTTTTTAAAAATTTTGGCTCTTGTAATGAAGTTTAAAATGAATTATACAGCTATACAAAAATATTTTTATATCCTTATTCTATACGTTTTTTCTATTTTTAAAATTTTTTTTAATTTTTACACTTTCTTAACAACAACAACAAAAACTTAGTTAAAACTTAGACACAAACACACAGATTAGCCTAGGCCTACATGGGGTCAGGATCATCAAGATGTCATTAGGCTACGGGAGTTTCTCAGCTCCATTATCATCTTATGGGACCACTGTCATATATGCAGTCTGTCATTCACCAGAAAGTTGTTATGCAGTCCATGACTGTATAACGTAAACATCCTACTTTTCCAGTTCCTATTTCCCTATTGCTTTCCTTTTTAAAAAATAAATTCTGCCCCAGTTCTGATCTCCAGATCAAATACTTCTTAGTAACCTGAACTTAAAGTGTAAAAAGATCAGCAGATATTATAGTTCCTCTCCTGCCTGAAGCTAAAAGATAGGGAAGGAGCCGTCTAGCACTTGCCAGGCTAGACTATTTGCCATGTCACTTCCTGGCACATAATTACGCTGCTTGCTGACAACTATTCTATTTTCTGTCCTTCCATAAATTGTAAATGACAGTTTGGAAGCTGGTGGCTGAAAAAGAAACCTTTACGAAGAGAGGCAAGGATAAAATCATGGTCAATTTGAAGTGGTTACTGATAAGCTGGCCCTGAGAAGCATCCTCAAGTTAGCATACTGTGAAAGAAATGGAATTTCCTGTCTCTTCCTCTTCCCCACCTCCGCTCCTGCTACCTAGAGTCTCAAAGCATGTGATTCACTCAAAAACTAAATTTCGCTGGAGTGAGTTGGAAAGCCTAGTGCACAGAAGCCTTTCTTTGTCTGTTAGAACAACACACAGTTGAATTTTACACGAGGGTAGACAGAAAAGCTTCTATCATGCCCACGTGTTGCCCTATACTCACAGCTTGCATCTACCTCCCAAACGACGTGTTTCAAAAGTCTATCAAAAAAAGCCATCCTTTAAAAAAGCAAATCTGCCATTTTCCAGGTCTAATATTTGGTCGGCTTTGGCTAACTTCCCAGAAACTGGTCAAAATAATCCTTCTGCCCTAGTAGCTACGTGATTTAAGACATGCTTTGTTAACCTCCTAGGGGAGATGGATCCGCCTAAGTCACCAATTTCGCATCCACTCCCCATTGTGCCCAGAGTCTCAGTGAGTGGGATGAGACAGCCAGCCTGAGTTAAATAACCAAGCCTGCTCGGGCTCCATGGAAATACACAAAACGGAGACCAGTGCAAAGCTCCGTAGTCCTTATGGGAATCACATCTAAGACCTTGACCTTCTTTTACCACTACCCACCCCGCTGAGCTAACAACCCATAGGTCCCCAGAATAGACTTTCGTGATTGCCTCTATTTTTTCAAACATTTGCAGACCTTAGCACCTTCAGGGATTTCTGGTTTTAAACTCTTTCCAGCACCTAATTTTGCCTTCCAACAACTTTTGATTCTTTGCCCTTTCCCATGAGAAGCCTGAGAATAAGGACCAGGGCGCAGAGCCATCTCTCACTGTTCCGTCTTCTTGATCTAACTTACCTTTTCAACTGCAGCCAAGGCTCCTAAGTTTCCCTGTAAACCAATCCCAGCTGGAGGCCTTTGAGGGTATGCTCCATGCCGGGTACTGTGCTGAGGGCACAAATTGTAAGAAGTCAAGCACTAAAAGAGAGGCATTAAGCATCAGTGCAGAGTGACTGTAGAGGAGGAAGTTATCCTCAAATGCTGGGCCTCAGGGAGGACATGACCTTGCAGGAAAGAGAGAACATAACTGCAAGAAACTTCTAGAGATAGGATTCCAAGGAAGGGGAACATCAGAAGCCAAGGAAGTAGTGAGGTACAGTGAAAAGAACCTGGGTTTTGGGGTCAGACACATCTGGGTTTGAAGCTATTGCCTGGATGTGTGAATGGTGTGAGATACTTCATTAATCTAGAGGTCTCAATTTCCTTATCTGTGAAGGAGATGTAATAATATTCTCTTAAAGTGTTGTCCTAAAACTACCCAAAAACAAACAAAAAAAGATGTAAAATTTTCAACGTAGATCTCAATCAATGAACCTATTGCTATCAAAGGCCTAGATGTGGACCTAAATATGAGGCAGAAAGAAAACAATGAGTAGGGCCAGTTTGGTTGGAGTAAAGGCTTTCCACAAAGGACTAGGGGAAACATTAGAAGAAGAAAAATCAGGCCAGACATGATGGCTCACGCCTGTAATCCTAATGCTCTGGGAAGCCGAGGTGGGAGGATCACTTGAGGCCAGCAGTTCAAGACCAGCCTAGGCAATAGCAAGACACCATCTCTACAAAAAAATTTTAAAAATTAGTGGAGCGTGGTGGTGCACACCTGTAGTCCCAGCTACTTGAGAGGCTAAGGCAAGAGGATTGCTTAAGTTCGGGAGTTTAAGGTTGCAGTGAGCTATGGTGATGCCACTGCACTCTAGCCCAGGTGACAGAGCAAGACCCTGTCTCAAAAGAAAAAAAAAGGTGAGTTCAGCTCCCTCTTGTTCTCTCTTTCCCTCTTACCTTCTGCCATGTGACGACACAGCAAGAAGGCCCTTGCCAGATGCTGACACCTTGATGTTGGACTTCCCAGCCTCCAGAACTTCAAACCAATAAGTTTCTGTTCATTATAAAGTATCTAGTCTCACGTATTCTGTTATAGCAACACAAAATGTTCTAAGACACTAAGTCTAGCCCCAATTCAGGGGGAGAGAAAATAGACTCCACCTGTCAATGAGAGGAGTAACAAAGAAGGTGGCCACCTTTAATCTACTGTAAGCACCTATTCTGTGTCAAGCATTACACCAGTCAATGGAGAATCTGCAGAGACAAGAACATACAAGGTCCCTATTCTCCTGGGTTAGGTATGTGCTTTTCAATATAAAATGGAAACTTTTTCTTGTGGGATTAGGTATTTTCTTTGTTCATTTAAAATAGGGCCCTCCTTAGTCCCCCAAAACGATAAACTGACCCTATAAAGGGCCAAATAGTCAATAGTTTGGGCTTTGCGGGCTATATGATCTCTGTTGCAACTACTCAACTCTATTGTTTCTAGCCCCAAAGCAGTCATAGACTATATGTAAATAAATGGGCATGACTGTGTTCTGATAAAACTGTATTTATAAAAACATACATTCATTCATATTTGGTTTACAAACCACAGTTTGCCAACCCCTGGCCTATCAGATAGTAGATGCTTAAATAAATATGGATTGAATGGATGGATTTTTTTTCAGATGGGGTCTTGCTATATTGCCCAAGCTGGAGTGCAGTGGCTATTCATAGGTGCAATCATAGCACACTGCAGCCTTGAACTCCTGACTTCAAGCCATCCTCCCACCTTCAGCCTCCTGAGTAGCTGGGACTACAGGTGCACGCCACTGCACCCAGCTAAATGGATAGATTTTTAAAGGCTGGAATTTAAAGAAAAAATTATAAATAAATACTTGTGGAACTTTCATTCCCTCAAATGCCCAACCATTCCCTTTTATACAGGTTTGGAGAAGCCCAAACTGACATTCATGTCAGTCCCACAGAGCCTTGTGGATATCAAGGGTCTAGGCACAAAGGAATCAAGCCATGTGACCTATAGTCTAAGGGAATCAGCCCAGATTAAGAAAATCAGTAAAAATATTCCAAGTAGACAGATCAGAATTTATGGGAGATCAGAAACTCAGGTTAAGAACTCAGGAACAAAGGGACAGTGTATCAGTTTTAGCAATTGATTTTATATACCATGTTTCATCAACTCTAGATATCATTTATGGGGGGAATACTGCCAATTAAACAATAAATCACCCTGGCGATAAGACGTATCCCAATTTCAGAGCTGTTAAAATGTGAAAAAAGTGAATGGTGATGAAATATCATAATTTTCTCATTGTCCAGGTAACAAACCAAAGTACCATTTGTAGAGTACCTATAAGTCCCAAGGACTTTCCACAAATTTTTGTGACGATCTTCACATCCATTTAAAGTAGCACATTATCCTCTTTGCTCTGTACACTCCTGTCCTCCTAAACCACTTTTAGCTTCTTGGACAGGCCATTCTCTTCCCACTTCAAGTGCATTGCAAATACTACTGCTTCTCCCTGGGCCCCATAGTTCATCCCTATACAACCTTCAGACATCGGCCCTTTTTTTTTTTTTTTTTTTTTTGAGACAGTGTCTCACTCTTTTGCCTGGGCTAGAGTGCCGTGGCGTCAGTCTAGCTCACAGCAACCTCAAACTCCTGGGCTCAAGCGATCCTCCTGCCTCAGCCTCCCGAGTAGCTGGGACTACAGGCATGCGCCACCATGCCCGGCTAATTTTTTCTATATATTTTTAGTTGTCCAATTAATTTCTTTC
>CAUYSK010126667.1:0-16628 GCA_963575035.1 Avahi laniger | reverse complement strand
GCTCACGCCTGTAATCCTAGCTCTCTGGGAGGCCGAGGCGGGCAGATTGTTTGAGTTCAGGAGTTCAAAACCAGCCTGAGCAAGAGCGAGACCCCATCTCTACCAAAAATAGAAAGAAATTAATTGGACAGCTAAAAATATATAGAAAAAATTAGCCGGGCATGGTGGCGCATGCCTGTAGTCCCAGCTACTCAGGAGGCTGAGGCAAGAGGATCGCTTGAGCCCGGGAGTTTGAGGTTGCTGTGAGCTAGGATGACGCCACGGCACTCTAGCCCAGGCAACACAGTGAGACTCTGTCTCAAAAAAAAAAAATTTCTCATGGAGAATCATAGAAACGGTGGCCCAGCCAGTAACTCATGGCACAATATATATTGAAAATTTCACCCCTCTATTTCCCAGAGCTGTGATTATTACAGAAATAATGGGTTTGAGGAGAAAATTTTACATATTAGAATTTCCAGATTAAATTAAGAAATCAAGACAGTAGCAGAGATCAGAATGGTCCAGTCTGTATCAGTGTACTGATCTCACTAGAAAAATTTCACCCAGTGAAAAATCCTAAGTGTAGTTTTACAGTTTTACCCAGTTCTCTGGCACTTTCAAATTTACTTCCAGGCTTAAAAAGAATGGGAAATATCTGTTTCTTGCAAAGTTCAGCTATACTTAGAGAATAAATGAGCCAAACTAGAGAATTCTTGTGAGAGATCAACATGTGGGTTGCCATTATTTGTTTGCTAAAAATATGTTTACTGTAGTAGAACATATTTTCAGGCTGTCAAGAGTGTCAAGATGTGGAATCCTCAGTTCATTCTTTTAACTCTCCATCTGCTCAGTACTCTGCCACTTTCATTTTTATAACACAAAGATAATTCAATCTCAATAGAACAAGAGATTCAAATTTAAAAAAGGCATAGATGTAATATAGATGGCATATCTATATCTATATAGGGTACATATATATACCATAGATATTATGTGCAATAGCCTCAGAGGTTTTCTCCAAAAATACAATTAAATTTTTTTCCTATTTTTCATTCTAGAGAGAAAACTCTGTAGCCATGAGTGATCCTACAACAAAATATCTGAAAACCATTTTATGAAAAAAAGTTGACTACAAAACAAGTTCGTCTAGAGGAGCAATATCGGTAATGAAAAGGAGGCTTTGGTTCAGTGCTGGCTGTGTCTCTCACCACATGTGCCAGAAATCTCTGATTCAGAGATTTTGCTTTTTAAAAAATGGATTTTTTTCAACAGACAAATGAACAATAGTTTTGCTGAAAATAAATGGTGTTTGGAGTGAGAATTCTGCCTCTGCTACTTTCAAATTTGTGACTTTGGTCAAGTTATTTCATCATTCTGGGCCCCAGTTTCACTATCATTAAACACAATGTTAGTCCTTCATATTATACTTCATGGGGCTATACTTCACAGGATAGAGTATGGTTAACACAACACTAGCTGCTGTGACAGGTAAATCCCCAAGTCTCAGTAGATTACACAAAAGACATTTATTTCTTGCTCATAAAAGATTGCAATGGTGAAAAGGGACCACATTATGGTTCTGCCATTATTAACATCTAGTATCCTAGGATGCTGTGGAAGGGGAAAGGAGGAGTGGAGAGGCATGCATGCTTTCTAATCACATCACCTCTGCTCACATTTCACTAGCAAAATCTTGTCATGTGGCCATACCTAGATACACTTGTTAAGAAGACTTATAAGAAATATTGTCTCAGGCTGGGCAGCCAATTTCTAAAAACAGCTCTGTACTACGCAGGGGAAGCACACATTTTGTATGGAAAGCTAGCTCTCTCCACTACAGGTTGTTAGGGAGATCAAATGAGCCTTAATTTATAAAGTGCCTAGGATAGTGCCTATCACAATATAGGCCCTAAAAAAATTAAGATGTGATAGGTAGGTATACAGGAAAATACAAGAATTTAAAAGTCTTAAAAATATATATTTAAAATAAAAAATATATATTTCCAATAATTTTTAAAAATTGATATAATACAGAGTAAAAAGTGGTATTACTAGAGAGTACATTTCTTTGCAAGGGAATGATTAATTGCTTATATTGTGCTGTAACAAATTACCGGAAACCTAAGGCCCTAAAGCAACACAAATTTATTATTTTACAGTTCTGGAGGTCAGAAGTCCGAAACGGGTCTTACAGGGCTAAAATCAAGGTGTCAGCAGGGCTGCATTTGTTCTGGAGGTTCCAGGGGAGAATCCACCACTTGACTTTCCAGCCTCTGAAGGCTGCCCGCGTTCCTTGCTTCATGGCTGTATCAGCCCAACCTCTGCTCCACTGTCACATCTTCTCTATCCCGTCTCCCTCTTATCAGCACCCTTGTGATTATATTAGGCTCATCCAGATAATCCTAAAAATGATCTCCCCATCACAAGATCCTTACCTTAATCGCATCTGCAACGTCTCTTCTGTCTTGCAAGGTGACATATTCACAGGCTCTGTAAATTAGGATGCGATAACTTCGTGGGGCCATTGTTTTCCTTGTCATAGACATCAAAGGAAGGAGAGGCACTGGTTATAATTTAGGATTTGGAGAGTGGTATGGACTTTAAAACCAGCTTGGTCTTTTACTAACTAAATGACCTTGAAATTTGTCCCACTTTCCTCTTCTGCAAAATAGGGCTGGCAATAGTAACTACTTTACAGATTTACTGTAAGGATTTAAGAGATAATACATGTAAATTGCCCAGCACATGCGTATGTTCAGGACAGGAGACCCATTACTGTTTTACTATTTCATGGTATATGCCGGAGCTCATACACATTTAATACTACTTTGTCATCCTAGGGTTCTCTAACATCACAGCTGAAGCAGAAATGAGTACTATGGTTACTTCATATCATGAGATTATAAAGAGATTATCGATCATGTTCAGCATACTGACCTTCTCTTGGCAGCAAAGCAGGTTAATGTACCTTAGAGAACTTTGTAATAACAATCATTGAGCAATACGGTTCTTCTGCTATGCTGGTAACTCCTATACTCCAGGATGTCATCATTGCCTGTGTTTTCTGACGACTGTGGTTTTATTGCGTGCTTGATTACTCAAGAAATCATTTGGCAGGGAGTAAGAAAGCTGAGGCATTTTCTCTCATGACATAGATGGTTACATAAATTAATCATAAGAATCTGGCCACACAGTGAGCAAGAGTAAGAATGTCTTCCTGGGCGGCCATCTCCTAACACAAGAGCATCAGGGCTTCAGGGCCAAACATAAGTCCCAGCCCCGCCCACCCAACTTTGGGATGGTTTAGAAGCTTCCCTTGTTATTCTTGCCACAGCTATAAGATGTCATTTCCAGTTAGAGTAATCTTCTGGCCATTATCCCATCACCACCAAAGATTTGTAGGCTTAAGTTTATCATAAACAATTTTGTTTCAAAGAGCAACAATCACATTAGCATTAACTGTCAGTAGGGTCTAATCATCCAGAATGGCTTCAAAGTTCCTTAATTTCCCCCTCAGCAAAACAACTATAATAATATATGTAAGAACAACTCCATCATAACATGGGAAGTACCCTCCAAAGACTAGCTTCAGATGTCCAAACTCATAAGAGCAATCCTTTGGTATGATCAAAGAAAAGTTTATTACTCACATACATGGAGAAGTCCCCAGGCAAGGGGTATGGGGGATCAGTCTCCTGGGGGAGGTCCAGAAGACAGAGGGTAGTGAGTACACAAGAATTTTATACAGGAGAAGTCCTGAGGGTGGAAGAGAGTTTGTGAAGTTTAAAAGAGGCAGTAAGACTGTCCATGAACTTAAGCAGCAGAGTGGATGATTGAGAACCTTATTGTGCAGGAGTTGACAGACACAGGTGAGAGATGAGACTTAGCCTTTTGTGGCACTAAATCGAAGTCAACTGAGGGTCCATGTTTCTTTCCTGTTTCTTACCTATTGTCTTCACAATTCATCTATGAAATTTGAGAGGGCACAGCAACCTCCCAGTTTCCTATAAATAAACTTGTGTTTGAGAGAAACCAAATTTGCAAAGCCAACCCAAAATAATAGTAATAATAATTATTTCTATTAAAATAGCAATTATTATTATAGCTCCCTGAAAGACAGTGGGGAGTTGCTCTAGGCAGAAGGAGACACCCAGGAGAAGAAAGCAATGGAATCCAGGGAATCTCTTAGAGTCATAAAATTGACTTTGTTATTTTATTCACTGAACTCTTCCGGATACCTTTCCTGTGTTGTTGATCCACATGCAATAGGAGGTTTCCTTCAAGGCACAAACTCCATGCGAGACGTCAACAGGCAGTCTAATGCTAATCTGTTATCAGCTACCATAGCAACTAGAAAGATTTGTCCCTCATCTAAGGTTTGGGCTGTTCGATGTACATCATCTTCCATGAGTTGTGACATTGTCTGTGGGGCCCCTCTGAGGTGGGCCTGTGTAACAGAATTGAAAATATACAAGTTTATTTCTCTTATGCCAAAGATTGTGATGAGGCCCCAATATAGAATGACCAGTTTGGAGAACAAGACCCCTCAAATTTCAGTGAGTTTCATTCTATTGTCCACCACTGATCCAGAAGCCAGTCTGGTGGGGATTGTGTTAGGATTGAAAAGAGATAATAGAATAGGAGATATAATTAAGTGAGGAAAGGAACTCTACTTGGATATTATAGGCTCATAGGTAAGAAGTGTCCCCTTTTGTGGTTATAAAGGGGAGAAGAGTTCTTGCTGCACTTTGGTGGGATGTCATAAAATCTAAAGGATGAAATTTCAGGTTAACTAAGGCAGTGAGCAAAAGAGAGACCGATTTGGGAGATCATTGTCTATTTTGTAATTTTAAGACAATTTCCTTGAGTAGGCTCTTATGTCTATCAGGCCTGGTGCCTGTGGACAATAGGACAAATGGAAGTTCCAAATGATGCCTTATTATAAGTAAAGCTCACACCTGAAATGAATGAGCAGTCACGTGTGTACCCCATTGAGAGTCAAGGCTATCTGGAGGCACAAAGAGAACAAAGTTTTGGTGACACCTACAATAGTGGTGTTGGCAGTAGAATGCTGGGAGCAATAAGTCAAGAATAGGCCTGTATAAATACAAATCATTGTTAAGGCATGGCGATTTGTGCCAGCAGATTTGGGCAACAGTTCAATAAAATCATTTTGCCAAGGAGAGAATGAGCATTTGCCCCTTGGCATGGATCCCCACGGGCCAGGAAATGAGTGGTGGGACAGAATATAGAGATCACACTGGGAGACACAGATTTGGGTTAGAGCCAGTGGCATAAAGGATGCCATGGTGGTTGGCTCAAAGTTTAAGGGCCAAGGGCTGTGATGACCAGAGGTCTCATAGGCTCATCCAGCCAAGGGAAAGGGCAAGGGGTAATATTTGAATGTATTTGAGAAATGTGAGCAAGTTGGCAAGTTGTTTCTTAAAGACTGCCCCTTCTGCAGGGCCTTGGCATAAGCTGAGACATGAGAAACTTTAATTATAATGTGTGAGGTCTGAGCAGCAATATATTCCCAAGGTGTTAGAGTTCCTTGAACTCAATGTCCAGTGACACTCCTGATTGTTAAGGGTTTTCCTTTTTTAAATTTTGAAGGTTTACTAGGCACCAAGGTGACCTGGTATCCGGCATGAATGAAGGCTCTGAAAAATTAAGAATTATGTGAGGACTAATATACCACCAATGAAATGTATAAGCATATGTCCATGAGAGATAATTAGGGTATCTAATGATTTACAGGTCTCTAATAAAGGAAATAAGCAGGGGGCTTCCACTGGTGGAGGTCAGAGAAGGCATTCGGAATACATGTGGGGTTTATTGGGGCTGTGAAAGGAAAGCCTTGGGTTGCAGCAATGGTTGGCATCGTAGCTAGAGGAGCCCTAGAAATGTTAGGAATGGCATTAGGAAGAAGTAGCAATTTAATGGCCTGTAAATAAGGCTTGTCACCTGTAGACTTTTCCAAAATCAAATGATTAGAGAATCCTAAATCCTTGAGCCTCCACTACCAACATTTGGAATAGAGGTCTAATGGAGCATTATTCTTGAGACCTTTATTTAAATTTTTTTTACTGTGATATTACAAATTTTATTGGGCTACACTGTATTTGAATTTGGTATATGGTGGCATTTGGGTCAGATTCACGTGCAGCTAGTAGTTCTAATCTGTTTAGAGCCTGGTGGCCTGGCCTATCGAATGCAATACTGAGGCTCGATAAATGAGAGGAGATACTTGTAAGAACAGCTGGAGAATGTCTGAGTCTAAAGTGGCCTGTTCAGGGCGAGTTAGGCCATTTTTTCCTTCAGGGTATTTGGCATAGTGGTAGATCATAATAGGACCAAATAGGATAATGTCTGTTTTCTGTAATAATTGGCAACTCTCCTCTGAAGTTCCAATTACTAAGGACATGTGTATTAAGGACAGCTGCAGTTGGATGGGCTGTGCTCCAGGTCACCAACACGCATTGGAGGGAAGAGAAGGTCAGTGGCTGAGTCTGCCTGCCAGGCATGGGAGGTTTGGGCTGTTTGAGGAGAAAGGTCAGGGATCTGACCTAATCCATAGGCCCCCTTTAAAAAAAAATAACAGCTTTATTGCAATATAATTTAATGTTTTGATATACATATACATTGTGAAATGATTAAACTAATTAACATACCCATCACTTCATATAGTTAACTTTTTTGTGTAGTGAAAACATGTAATATCTATTCTCTTAGCAAATTTCAAGTATACGATAAATTATTATTAACTACAATTACCATGCTATACACTAGACTCTAGAATTTATTGATCCTACCTAACTGAAACTTTATACTAACATCTCCCCATTTTCCCTCACCCGGGCCACCAATCTACTCTCTGCTTCTAGGAAATTGACTTTTTAAGATTTCACATGTAAATAAGATCATGCAGAATTTTTCTTTCTGTGTCTAGTTTATTTCACTTAGCATAATATCCTCCAGGGTCATCCATGTTGTTGCAAATGGCAGGATTTCCTTCTTTTTTAAGGCTGAATGGTATTCCAGCGTATGTGTGTATGTGCCCACACACACTACAATTTCTTTATCCATTCATCTGTACACAGACACTTAAGTTGTTTCTATATCTTGACTATTATAAATAATTCTGCAATAAACATGAGAGTACAAATATGGCTTTTAGATACTGATTTCACTTCCTTTGGATATATACCCAGAAGTGGGATTGCTAGAGCTGTATTTTTAATTTTTTGTGGAACATTTATACTGCTTTCCATAATGGCTGTACCAATTTATAATCCCACCAACAGTGTACAAGGATTCCCTTTTCTCCACATCCTTATTAACACTTTTTATCTTTTGTCTTTTTTAATAATAGCTAGTCTACTAGGTATGAGGCGATATCTCATTTTGATTTTAATTTGCATTTCCCTTTGTTGAGTAGGTCCCTTTTTTCATCTTCCTGTTGAATAAAATCCTTACATAAGTGTTGAATTTCCAAGCAGGTTAAATCCCTAATCTAGGTTTCAACAATAGTACTTCGGTAAAATCAAAGAAAGGTTTATTACTCCCAAGGTGAGAAACAAGGAAATGGTTCTCTGGGAGGTCCAGTACAGAAAGTGTGGCATGTATGCAAGCATTTTATAGAGAAACAGACCCACCAGCCAGAGGGCAGCCCACTGGCTTGAAGCTTAATAGAAGTAAAAAGAGCATGCATTCGCTTGTGGAGGTAGTGGTGGTGGTGGGTGAACCTTAGTAAGTCTTGAGTAGGAGACGATGGACACAGGAGCAAGCTTAGCCTCACAGGGTGCTGGCCCTAAATCAAATGTTGACAGGGTCCAAGTTTCTCTCCTATGGCCTACACAATATAAAGCCTACTAATGTCAGAATGTCTTTGAAATTTATAAAAATGAGATACAAAAATATTTAAGAAAACAGAAAGTGATATAAAAATATAAGGTATTATTTTTTTGTAGCTGAGTTATTCAAACCAATATTCATTCATTCAATACCAATTACCAAATGACGATGACAAACACCAGTTTTCCCAGCTGGCATGAGAGATGAGTGAATGAGGCAAATGAGGAAGTTTCAAGAAATAAATTAGGAAAGGTGGCTATTGAAGACCTCTGGGATAAATAAATCATGGAAGAAAGACATGTCTATAACATGAGGGGGGGAGAAGAGAGGAAAGAAGAGAGGGAGAGAGAGAGAGAGAGAGAGAACCATTCTGCAGAATGGCTATAAGCAAAAGAATAATGGTTACAAAAGGCAGAGAGTCCATTACGCCATTTCTCACTGGAGCAGAGGAGCTTAAGATGGGAGGACTCCCCTAACCCTCCCCATTGTATTTAACAGCTTCTTCTAATGCCCCTGGCTGAGTTTTCATTTTTTCACATTAGCATTTAGTCCCTTTTAAAATTTTTGAGATAAACACAGTAATTATTCTGAGGCTACAATCCACATAATTAATATATCAGAACTGGCTGTGTGAATTTTAGAGTGGAAACAAGGTTAAAAATTAAACTTACACTTTCTTTTCTTCCAAGCTGGAAGTAAATATCTCCCACCTCTGAACTTCCACAATATTTATCTGTTGGGCTTTGTTCTCTGGCATTTACATGAAGTTGAATGACTTCTAACAGACAGTGAATTCCTTGAACAGAAGGACTCCTCTCTCTCATCTTTGATCTCCACTGCCTAACACAATGTCTAGTGTATTGCAGGTATCATTAAATGTTGTTGAATGAAGAACAGAAAAATGAATTATTGTTAGATAAATTAGCTTATTCCTTGGCTATTTGTTCTGGACATTTCTGTGGTAGATGGAAATGTCTACCCAGAAGAAAATTCTAAGCTGGAGATATTAGGAAAGAATATTTGACTACATTTTGGAAGCAAGCAATTTTTGACATTCTCTGAAAAACAAAATTTAAAAAAAAAAATTTTAGTCACAAGTACCAAGGACCCAAATAAACTCAATGAGAAATGGAAAAGGAGATATTACAACTGATACTACAGAAATACAAAATATTATCCGTGAATACTATGAAAATCTCTATGCACATAAACTAGAAAATGTAGAGAAAATGGGCAAATTTCTGGAAACACACAATCTCCCAAGACTCAATCAGGAAAAAATGGCACTCCTAAACAGACCAATAATGAGCAGCAAGATCAAAGCAGCAACAAAAGAATCCCCCAAGAACAACAACAAAAAAAACCTGGACTAGATGGATTCACAACCGAATTCTACCAGACCTACAAAGAAGAGCTGGTACCCATACTGCAGAAACCTTTTGCACAGCTAAGGAAATAATCAACAGAGCAAATAGACAACCTACAGAATGGAAGAAAATATTCACAAACTATACATCCAAAAAGGACCAATATTCAGAATCTACAGAGAACTCAAACAAATCAGCAAGAAAAAAAACAAACAACCCCATTAAAAAATGGGCAAAAGACATGAACAGAAGTTTTCAAAAGAAGATAGACAAATGGCTAACAAACATATGAAAACATGCTCAATGTCTCTAATCAACAGGGAAATGTAAATTAAAACCACAATGAGGCATCACCTTATCCCTGTCAGAATGGCTATTCTTAAAAAGTCCAAAAACAATAGATGCCAGTGGGGATGCAGAAAGGAACACTTATATACTGTTGGTGGGACTGCAAATTATAATAATACAACCCCTATGGAAAACAGTATGGATATTTCTCAAGGAACTAAAAGTAGACCTACCATTCACTCCATCAATCTCACTACTGGGTATCTAGCCAAAAGAAAAGTCATCATTTTATCAAAAGGACACCTGTACTCACATGTTTATTGCAGCACAATTCACAATTTCAAAGATGTGGAATCAACCCAAGTACCCATCAATTCATGAGTGGATTAACAAAATGTGGTGTATATGTACCATGGAGTACTACTCAGCCATAAAAAGAAAGAAATTAATATTTTTTTGCAGAAATGTGGATAGAACTAGAGACCATTTTCCTAAGTGAAGTATCTCCAGAATGGAAAAACAAACACCACATGTACTCTATAATAATTTGTAACTAACTGATGGGCATACATGGACACAGAGAGAAGTAAAACCCATTGGAAACCAAGTAGGGGGGAGGGGAGAGAAGGAGAGCGGTAAAAATCTACCTAACAGGTACAATGAACACTATTTGGGTGATGGGAACACTTATAGCCCTTACTTAAGCATTATAAAAGCTATCTGTGTAACAAAAACATTTGTACCCCCCTAATATTTTGAAACTAAAGAAAAAAAAAACACTCACTCTGTCAAAAGCTCATGGCAGTTGAAGGATTGTTCAGACCTGGGTGGCTATTCATGGCCATTCAACAGGATTTTTGGAAAATTCATCACTTTAAATTGGATATATATGAAGGGTAGGGGTCAAAGTTGTACAAGGCAGATTTCTGTCTGGGGAGAATGTAACTGTTGTTAAAAAAATAAGATTTACATATTTTGAACAATAAGAGTAAACTTTAAATCAAGAGTCAAATTGAGAGATCAATGCACAGGAGAGGCATCTGTGCCTTGAGAAAGTGGAAAGCTGGCATTAAGGCTCAGTGTGGATGAGTAGAAAAAGGACGAAACCTACCATCAAAAGACACCAGAATCCCTATTACTTGAATGGATGATCTGTGTAACTTGGATCCAAGCTTGTTTTCTCATTACACAAGGGGTCAATAATAACGCATACCATGCTTACTTGCATGACCGCTTTGTAAATCAAAAGAGGTCATCTATATGAATGCATTCTATAAGTGGGAGTAAGGAAAAATGATAGTTAATATGGATGGGCTGGGCCTTGAAGGGTAGGTCACATTAAGATTGGCAAAAAGAAAGGTGAGGGTGTCCCACAGAGACAAATAACATGAGCTATGAAGTACAGAAGTAAAAAGTTACAGCAAAGAGTCAGAATTCTGCCTTAATTGGAGCATGCTACACAATGGGGACATATTTACATTAAAAAATTATTAATCTGAAATCCAAATTTAATTGTGTGTCACGTATTTTTATTTGCTAAATCTGGCAAACCTATCTGGGATTCCCCATTTCTGTTGGCGAAGTCCAGCCCATCTATCAAGGGCCAAATGCCACCTTTCCCAGTGGGTTTTCTGTTTGTGCTGGTTAGGAGGTATTTCTCTTCAGTAAGGAGGAAGAAGACAGGGAAGAGCTATATCACTTAGTGTTTAAGAGCTTAGTGGCTCTGGGGTCACATGTCCAGGATTTAAAGTTCATCGCTCCTATTGACCAATTGTGTGATCCAGGGAAATTTTTATCTCTCTGGGCCCCAGTTTCCTCTTCTGTATAAGAAATGTCTCTACTCTGTGGGATTGTTTTGAGGATTACATAAACTCCACACACACTATTTGGCAGAGAGTAAGTGTTCAGTAAAATGATTGGAGTTGTTTTTATGGCAAGTTTTCATCTTCAGACTCTCCTCCTGTCTTTGCGGACACTACTCCCTCCTGATTTCCCTCCTCTCGGACCTCCCACTGTTTGGATCCCTTATCCTTTGCTCATTCCATAATTTCTTTTCTGACATTCAATTTCCCAAGATAAATTCATTCTACCAAAAATAAATAAAAGTCAGTAGCTTTTCCATGGAGTAGCAATAATCATTTAAAAAATGTAACACAAAAAAGATCCCATTCATAGCTGCATATACACACAAAAAAATTGAAGTTGATATGAATAAGTCTACAAAGAAATATGTAAAAGTTACATGAAAAAATCTATAAAACTTTACCAATGGTAGTAAAAGAATAATTTAATAAGTGGAGAAACATGACATGTTGAGGAAAATATTCTCATCGTGGAAAATATTTAGTATTTTAAATATTAAAGGTGTAAAGATGATTATTCTCCCTACATTAATCTAGAAATTTTCTCATTAAATCATAAAATATTTTGACAAAATGGTTCTAATATTAATCTGGAAGAGTAAATAGACAAGAAGAGCCAAAATATGGAAAAAGATGGATAAGAAGGGTAGATATGCATTTTCACATGCCATAATTTATTGAATCTAAGGTATTATTGACTACAAGGCAAAATATTATTTTTATATCTATTAACAAATAAAAATTTTAAATGTTGCCAGTTGTGATATAATTCTTTAATTTTTTTGTTTTTTTGATATAATTCTTTTTATTTTCTATTGTAAGACATAATGATTTCAGAGATGTTAAGATTTAAAAAATATCTTAGAATCCATAAAATATGGTATTATAACATGTTAGAAAAACATACTAATTTAAACAATGTGGTGCTGATATGAGAAAATAAAGGTAGATTATTATATTATTATGCATAGACCCGTTTGTACAGACATATTGAGTACACAATAAAGGTGATCTTTTAGATCAGTGGGGAAATGATGGCTTATTTAATAAATGGTGCATGTATAGGTAACTATTTGAAAAAATAAAGTTTGAAGCTTTTCCTTTTCACACAATGAAATAAATTCCAGGTGGATTAAATGTAGAGAAAAGTATAGAGAGAAAAAACAAAGTTTGAAACTTTTCCTTTTCACACAATGAAATAAAGACTAGGTGGATTAAATGGAGAGTTAAAAAATAAAATAGGAGAAATGCTAGTAGTAAGTTTATGTAAATAATGTAATAGTTTAAGGATGGAAAACATTACATCAAAGGCCAAAACAACAAATGAAAACATTGATAGATTTTACTTCATAAAAATATAAAAAATTTTATAAGTTTTTAAAAATATCATCATAAAATTATAAATGGAAATGATAAATGGGGAAAATATCTGTAATAAATCACCAACAAATTTAATAGGTAAAAGAAGAATATGTAATAGAAAAAGATGAGAATATTAATAGGTACCATATTTCATTGACTCCAAAATGCATATTAGAGATATTTTGACATCTCTAAAATCAGAGTAGCTTTTTCAAATGAAAATAAGTATTTGTGCAATAGTTTAGTAGCAGAGGGTGTTGTTTTGTAAAATTTCTTGGTGGTACATAAAACAGTGGTGTGTTTTATAATCAGTGGTGTCTCACAGTCAATGAAGTGCCATAATTTACAAAAGAATAAATGTACGCAGCCAATAAACATATAAAAATATATCATACTAATATGCAATCTGATTTGCAAAGAAATATAAATTGAAATTTTTTTTCCTATCAGATTTAGAAAAATACAATTTTCTTACGCTAATACCCAGTGTTGGCCACAATGCCAGAAAAATGGCCCCTTTCTTTTACTATTAATGAGAAAGCAGATTGGTACATACTTTTGAGGCACAAAAATTGGAATATATCAAAAGTCTTAAAAATGTAATTCCCTATCACCCAGAAATACCCCATCGAAGAAATTAGGAAAAGACTTTTTTATTTTTTGGCCACCCAGTATCTTCCCCCATCCCTGTATTTTTGTCAGTATTTCCAATTGTGAAGCCGCCCTCTCCCCATTATGATTTCCTGTGATTTGGGTTGGCTTATTACCACTCCAGCTGCAGGGCTAAGCCATTGGTGCTTTCACCCCTCCAGTCATAGTAGTTGATTCAAGGATGGGTTCGTGACCCCATACGGTCAAGGACTTTTGTCCAGTTCTGAGAAAGAGAAACCAATACCTCCTCTTTGTTGGACTTGGATCCAGGAGGACTTATGTCGAGACATTTTTTTCACCATGTGAAGCCTGAGGATAAATCCAGTATGGAAAAGGGGAAGGTGCAGATGCAGAAAGGTGCCAGGTTCTGCTAGAAATGTTTCAGTACCTGGATCAAGCAGCACCAGAGGTAGCCCCAGACTGTGTAGTTGTATCAGCCAATACATTTATTTATTTTTTTTAGTATCTTACTATCTGTCTTAGTTCAGGCTGCTAAAATAAAATACCCTGAACTGGAGCCTCCAGGTTAGTGAACTGGATGCATGTGCCAGGAGGGCACCCCAACTTGGCCAGGACAGAAAGAAGCTCCTGTGCTCGGGACCCTTCCAGACCTCACCATACATACCTCTTCATTTGGCTGTTCATCTATCCTTTATAATGTCCTCTATAATAAACCAATAGACTTTACATTCAAGAGGAAGTAATCCAGGCAAAAGAAGAACAAGCAGATCAAGATATATAGCTTGTGGCTGCCAAGTTGTGGTTTTGACAGATGTTGCGTCAGGGAAGAAGAGATCTTGGCTCGAGATAAGCACTGTCTGGCTAATCTAAGCCATCTTATTCTCCATGAAGCGCCATACTTGTTCCAGAAGTATGTTAAAGAGTCTCATGGACCGGCTGTGTGAGTCATTGTTGTGGGAAGCTGTGTGGTTGGCACCATGTTACATTGTTCAAACAGATGGGAGGATGCAAAGCAACTGCCCACTAGGTGGTGTGGGGATGAACAAGGGAAGCAAGGTGGTCGTGGAGTGAACAAGGGAAGCAGCTAGCTATCCAGGTGTCTGACACCCTGGGGATGGTTGTGTGTTGACATCGACCTGTTGATGAAAGATGACAGCTCCTCCTGTGTCTGCAAGGCCAATGAAAATTGCTGTTTTCTTTCAGATGGACCCTAAACATAATTCCTTGGACACTACTAGAGAGACTTCGAGGCAATAATTAAAGATTAGTATTAACCAGCTCTAACAGAGGTTTGATCATGCTTACTTGTACAGTATTTCCCCATTTTAAAAAGGAATGTAATAAAATTTGTGGGTTTTTTTTCCATAGAATTAAAAAACAATAACCTGAACGGGGTGGCTTATAAACAAGAGAATTTATTGGTCACAGTTCTGGAGGCTAGGAAGTCCAGGCACCAGCAGATTTGGTCTCTGGTGAGGGCCTTCTTCTAGGTTCATAGACTCCTGGTTCTATGACAGTAGAACTAGACAGTGTCTTCTCTCTGCATCCTCACATGGTGGAAGGGACAAGGCAATTCTGAGGCCTCTTTTAGAAAGGCACTAATTCTATTCATGAGGGTTTCACTCCCATGACCTAATCATCTCACCTAATCACCTCCCAAAAGGCCCCACCTCCCAATACCACCCCCAGGGGGATTAGGATTCCAACATGTGAATTTTGGAGGGAAAAATGGTCTAAACATTCAGACCATAGCACTATTTACTCATTCATTTTATGTAAGCCAGTTTGAATTGGATTTTCTGTCACTTACAGTCAAAACAAAGTACTAATTGATATATATGCTAAGGATATAGTTAAAGATGTTTGTAAAGATTCTGATCTAAGTAGAGAAATTGCAGGAATATATATCATGGTGAAAAAAAAATGGAAATAACTGAAATGCCCAACAGCATAGGTTGGGTTAATAATGTCTAACATATTTGCCAGGGACTATTCTAGAAGCTGTACATATATACTAACTCATCTACTCCTCCCAATAACCCCATTACATAGGTACTAGTATTATCTATTTTGCAGATGAGAAAACTGAGGCATAAGGAAGTGAACTAATTTGCTCCCAGTCATCTAGCTAATAAGTGGTAGAGGTGAATTTGAATCCAGGCAGTCTTATTCCAGAAACTATGCTTCTAACCATTCATTTTTGCTAGTTCTCAAATCAATTATGGTATATCCATATAATAAAATATGTATCAAATATTAAAAATATACTCACTGGTATCAAATATATTCACAATAATGTAAAGGGGAAAATGAGGTTATAGACTTTCAGCTTCTGATCGGCATGTAGGGAGCTTGACAGTCATTGTTCTGTCCTAACAAGTAAAAAGCTGAATAAATGGAAAAATCAACAACTATTCTTGGATCCATCAGAGAAGTGAAGTCACAGGGAAACCCCTGTCCCCAAAACTGGAAAGACAGGCCTATATAGAGAAACACAATTTACCACGGCAGCAACCCCGGAACAGAAACCTCCATGGGAACCAGTATGGAAGTGGAGAAACCTGAACTCTAATTGATGAACCGCTGTAGGATCAGTGTGGGCAGGTGTGTGAATTAAAAAGTCCAGGGGGACAGTAACGGAAAAGCCCCATGTTTTTACGAGTTTTGCCTTCAGAAGCTTAATCAGGTTCTCACAGTGAATATCAGAGAAAAAACGAGCTTCACTTCCTTCGGTAGGGGGAGAGGAAAAGGAACCATTTTGAAATAAGTCAGAGCATTCTGTTCTTTTTTTTTTTCTTTTTTTTTCTTTTTCTTTTTTTTTCTTTTTCTTTTTTTTTCTTTTTCTTTTTTTTTTTATTTCAGGGTATTATGAGGGTACACACATTATGGTTACACTTTATGTCTTTGCTTCACCCAAGCGCAGGTTAAAGGCATGCCCTGCCCCCTAAAATGCTCCCCGTGTCCTTTAGTTACGGATTTACCCGCCCCCAAATCTCCCTAATCCCTGGACAGTAGGTTTTTCCAAAGCATTCTGTTCTTAACAAGACCTGCCCTCAAGAGGAACTATTTTACCATAGCCTAAACTATGGAGGGTTTTTCAGGCCCTAACCGACCTGGGGGAAGGAAAATACCCAACTCCAGCCCACTGTAGCCATCCTGTCACACCTAATGGGGATAAAAAACCTGAGAAGTACTTGCGAAGTTCACAGTCCAGAGGCACAGCCTCACTAAAGGACTGACACATAATCACGGGCCACAGAATGCTTCCCCTCCCCCTCACCTTACCACCGCATTACTCAAG